>CAUYRT010077938.1:0-82865 GCA_963574885.1 Lepilemur ruficaudatus | reverse complement strand
AAGAAATTAATTGGCCAACCAAATATATATAGAAAAAATTAGCCGGGCATGGTGGCGCATGCCTGTAGTCCCAGCTACTTGGGAGGCTGAGGCAGAAGGATCGCTTGAGCCCAGGATTTTGAGGTTGCTGTGAGCTAGGCTAACGCCACGGCACTCTAGCCCAGGCAACAAAGTGAGACTCTGTCTCAAAAAAAAAAAAAGAAAAAGAAAAACAGTACAGATTCTTACATAAAATCCTCTGGATAAATTGTCAGTTTATATTTTTCAAATGTCCTTGACCTTACTCATCATATAAAAATGTGATTTCACTAGATTACTTATTCTATTTTCAAATTGCTTAGTAAATGTAAAATGTTAGAAGACGTTCAGCTTTAAAAACAACTTAAGCCACCAGTTTCTTGGCAGAACCGATTAATAACCTGATGAGAGAACATTCTAACAACTAACTGCTTCAGCGGCAAACAGTACTGGAATCATGATCACAGCAGTCCTCAGCAGAAATCCCAGTTGAATTCAAGGGGGAAAAGCCCCAAGAAAAGTGACTCATTACTTTTTCAATCATCATCATTATCATTGTCGTGTGTGTGTGTGTGTGTGTGTGTGTGAGAAAGAGAGACAGAGAGAGAGAGAGAGAGAGAGAAAGAGAGAGAGAGAGACAGAGAGAGAGAGAGTGAGTGCACAAAAGAGCAAGACAGCAAGAGATACCAAGAAAGAGAGCACTTTGCATGACATCAAATGTATTCATACTGTCATATCAAGTGTTTGGGGAAGTTAGGACAGATGACATTTGACATGTAACTAAAAGGCAATGAAATAAAAGTGATCTTCCATTTACTACACCAACCAGTTTTCCAACAATGTATCTTTTTTTCCAGAAAGCCCCATTTGAAATCAAAATATCAAAGGAGCTGGCAAGCCACTAACACCTTACTGAAAACTTGTTCATCAGATTTGCTTTAGTCATCAAGAGTGGCAGAAGCTGATCAGCTCTCCATCAAACCCATTTCCTCTCCATCCTAGACACACAGCTAAAGTATATTTTCCAGCCTCCCTTGCCATCAGGTGTGGCCACCAAGTGTGGGCATGTGTACTTCCAGTCCTGGCTCTTAAGGACCTCAGACACATGATTCTCCATGTCCTTTCTTCTTCTGCCAGCTTGATGCAGATGATCATGGCAACCTTGGGATAGACATATTGAAGATAATAGAGCCACAAGATGAAAGTAGCATGAGTCCCTAGAGGGGGTTTGGGGGTGTCCAGCTCTTCAGGAGCTCCTGGTTTGGCTTTGTATGCATGAAAAATCAACAGCTCTGTCAAACCACTGAGATTTGGGGGTTTTACTGTTACTGCAGCTCCATTATTCTAACATCCAGCAAAGCCTTCAGGGAATGAAATACACGACAGATAAACCTTTGATATCACAGGGAAGAACTAGCATTGGATGGTCCTATGGCAGGAGGTACTGGGCAGCCAGAGGGAAGCTCAGGAGGTCTGGAATAGTGGGAAGTGAAGAGGCAACAAAAACAAATTTCTCCACTTTGCTATTTTACCTAGGGACAGCCCTAGTTACAGTAATAAACCTGAAGCCACAAGATGAATCACCTCAGCACAGTACTATTTATACCTGTGATCCCTACTCATGTTCCTGTTCAAAGAGCACAGATTTATAATTTTAATTATCTAAAACTTGTAGAGATTTAAACATCTGTTTTAAGTGCTCAATAAGTATTAGAAAAGCAATCCATTTTTCTTTAAGCTGAGTCATAATTTACAGTTTTCCGCGACTTGCACGACTCACTACCGCCAATGCCCAAGGGGGAACTTGAGAGAGAAGCAGGGAGCACTTTAATTAGCCCACAATTAATTCCATTTAGGCTGCCTCCATGAAATGTAACCACCCTAAAGAACAGTAAATCATTCCATTACCAATATTGACGTGTTATTCAGCCCCAAAGCCAAAAGCAATAGTATTGATATGGAGTGTTTTGGGCACTGGATTTAGGTGGCAATCCAATGGCCACCTGCTCAGGCTGAGGAATACTTGGGAGGCATTTTAGCGATTCAGAAGCTGTCTATAGCAAGGATCTAAGATCCTTTATGATTTGATTCAGAAGACTTGGTATGTCACTTCCTCCAAGAATAGTGGTTTCAAAAGGGTAGGGGCATGATTCCAACAGGAAAACAGATGAGATTTAAAGAGACACATTTTCAGAATCAAACAGCTCTCTCTGGGATTGCCCTTAATTAATATACCATCTCTGTATTGCCTTTAGAGAGAAGGACTATATTCAAATGGAAAGAAAACTGAATCAGGGTCTGGTAAACTAGGCCCAGCTTTGGCTGAACCCAAGAAAGGCATAGTTCTCCATTCAAAACACAAATGGGATCATATTACTCTACTACTGCTCAAAACCTTTTAATGGCTTGTCACTACTTTTAGGATGAAGTCCACCATCCTTACGATGGCCTATAAGGCCCAAATCATCTGGCCCCTGTCTACTTCCCTAGCCTCATTTATAAGCTCCATTCACGCTGGCCTTCTTCGAGTTCCTCATATGCATCAAGCTTCTTCCCTCTGCCTGGAACGCCCTTCACCCTTATGCTTCTTCCTCCAGATAACGTCTACTCATCCTTCAGGTCTCTGCTCAAAATGCCTCTCTCCCAGGCAGACCTTCCCTGTGCCACCAAAGCAGGCTAAGGTCATCCATCATCTGCTCTCAGCACTGCCTCTATTTCATGCATTCCTAAACTTCTATAATGTGATCACCTTATTAATATATTTCTAAATTACCAGCTACCAACACAGCATGTGCCATGCTCCATTATATCAGCCAGCTACAGGACAGAACTGATGGGGGAGGGGGCATGAAGGACAAAGGAGGGCTATTAGGCACTTCTAGTGAGGGCAGCCAAGAAGGAGCAGCACTGGGGAGAGCCAGGGAAGACCTGAGGAAGGAAGGCCCTGAATAGGTATCTAGGAGAAAAGGGAGAAAAGGAGAGGGGAAGAAGACTGAAGACTGACCTCATAATTTGGCTGATTCTTTTCTTTTCTTTGAGACAAAGACTGGCTCTGTTGCCCTGGCTAGAGTGCCGTGGCGTCAGCCTAGCTCACAGCAACCTCAAACTCCTGGGCTCAAGAGATCCTCCTGCCTCAGCCTCCCGAGTAGCTGGGACTACAGGCACCGGCCACGGTGCCCGGCTAATTATTCTATATATTTTTAGTTGTCCAGCTAATTTCTTTCTATTTTTAGTAGAGACAGAGTCTCGCTCTTGCTCAGGCTGGTCTCGAACTCCTTAGCTCAAATAATTCTCTGGCCTCGGCCTCCCAGAGTGCGCTAGGATTACAGGCGTGAGCCACCACGCCCGGCCAGCTGATTCTATCCTCTGGTCCTCAACTCAATGATAGTAATGGACTGTGGAAAGTGATATTTTGATACTTCCTTTCTAACTCATTCATTCTGATGAAGCCTCAACAAAAACAATTATGAGCCTTTTCGTTTTGGTTTTGGTTTCTTAATAACTAAGTAATGTGAAAAATAGAATCACAGATGAGATAGAGATAAGGTGGTGGGTCAGGCACACCTTGCACTCACTCCACATTTAACCAAGAGTCCCATGGTTATGGCACGTGCTCACTTCAAAAAGGGCCACTGATCATTCTGAGCAGAGTGTCTGGGACTTCATGTCCTGTTTGAATAAACATAATCTCCTTCTTAAATTCTCTTGATGCTCCTTCAGAGTTGCAATTTACTTTTAGTGATAAATTTAACTGCTTGATAATAAAATTTACAGTTTTCCATTAGAAAATCTAGAAAATGGGCACCTCTGATTTTTTGCAGGCTTTCTAATTACACAAATTTTATCTGACCAGCTATCTATTAGAGAGCATTATGAGAAAAACAGGTGAATTGTAACATGATCCTTTATGTTCAATTCCAGACTGAATAGTTCCTGCAGAACTCTTACTAAAAATACTCATATTTAACATCAGTACATTTCTTTACAGTGACTTTAAAAAACAGAACTAGAGGCTAACCCAAGTCTAACAGTCATTTTAAACATCTTTGTTGTCTCTACTGATGATTAATATACTCATAAAATTTTTAAAAACTATTGAATAAATTATTAATAACAGCTGATATTGATTAAACATTTACTAAGGTACTATACTAATTAATACACATTCGGAAAACTATTATCATTCCCATGTTGCAGAAGAAGAAATCGTAGCTTAGAGAGACCATACATTCTTCCTGAGGTCACATGGCTAGTAAGTGGTAGAGACAGGACTTGGACCCAAGATAGATCCTAGGTCCCTGACTTAACCATTACTCCATACTGCTAAGTAGTAAACTGTACAGTGAAAGTATCTCAGCATGGATACAACTTAGGTTGCCTCAAGGGTCAAGGATGTCTCTTATGAATATTATTGATAATTAAAAATAAACAGTGTTTTATAGTTTGACAGGTCTCTCTTGATGCCATCTGTTTTAAAATGACTGTGTAAAAATGTCCTGCTTCTGAATTCAACCCAGAATCCCTTAGAAAGGAAGGTCCTGAGAATAGATAAAAGACCTGACAGCCACACAGTGGCCCGGCTCCCTGTTTGTCCTTGGTTTAGCATGGTGACTCTTCCTTCAGTTTCCCAGCCAAATTTATCATCAAATCTCCATCTAATTAAGCCAGGAAAGCCCAAATGAGGACTGGATTGAAGGAGACGAGATCTAGCTATTCTCCAAGACCTGGTACTTGTTCAACACGAAGGAGACTAAATAGAGCAGGGCTGTTGCTTAAAATGGAATGTGAGTTAGTGTTCTCTCTCTCTCTCTCTCTTTCTCATCCATCACCCTGGAAAGCAATCATGACGGTCTTTCCAAAGATAAGAGGATTTCATTTCCCACCACCGAGCCAGGAATACTCCAGCTTCTTAGGCATTTACTTCTCCAACAACTTATTTGAAGCAACTACACTGAAGGCAGCTGCTGACTGGGCCCCTCGAGGCACTACTTTGTGTGAAGCACACACAGCAGGCCCACTTCAGCTTCTGGCCTTTCAGAGCTCTCCCTACAGGCTCTCTGACATCTCTAGGCTGGTACAGAAAAGCTGTGGAACCTCCAGGCCTTTCAGAGGGGACGATTTTTGAAAACTTTCTCCACCTAAACCTGCTCCAAACAGTTTCAGTGAGAGCTGTTGGACAGTATCCGAGAAGGCACTTTCTTAACAAGGTGAGAGGCTATCGACTGAACTAGAATTTTTCTAAAAAATAATCAATGATTGTCTTAGTCTTGTTTAACATGCTAATGGGCACGTACACACACACACACACACACACACACACACACACACACACACACACACACCCTGATCAATATATGAAAATAATCAGGGGAGAGAAGAACAAGGAGGAGAACTGTAGGCGTATAGGAACTGAAATACATAATGGAATGTGAACACTGCTCCCGCTGCAGCACTCTCCGGTGGTGGCTAATTATCACACCTTAAGTACCTCAGGGCCAGGAAGTTTGCTAGGTGTCCTCCTTTTCATTGGTATTTCTAGGCCTCTTTACTCTTGGAAACCTCCCTTTTGGTTTATTCATCTGACTATAGCAGCCTCTCTCCCTCTTGCTATAGCTGTCAACAATTCCTCCATTTTATCAGACCTTGCCATCTTCTTCCCCAACCCAAGCCTTGTCATCATTCTTGTTGACATCAATATCCGTAACAGATGGTTCTTCCAAATTCTTGGCTTCTTAGTTCCTTGACCTCCTCATTTCCACTGACCTTTCCCTGCACCCCATTTTAGCCACCTATCCTGAAGGCTCCTGAATCTGCTTCACCTTTCATATCACTAACTCTTCTCTTTCCACTTTACATGTTCAAGTACTTCCGTTACAACGATTCTCTGACTTTGTTAAGATCTCCAGTCCATTGACTTCTTCACATTCTCCCAATCCACCAGCTAATTTTTCTTTACCTTGTTTTTTATCCATTTTCGATCCCTCCCTCAGTCCTTGCAATAACTCTTGTCAACACCCTAAACTCCCCTATCTCTCTATCATTTCATTGTATCCATCTGGCAAAATCGGGATGAATGCTACTGTCCACTTTCACCATGCCTGCAGCAGAATGATCAATAATTGCTAGACAAAGTAACACAAGGGGAAGACTGACACCATATGCATTTATGACTGCTAACCTCATACATGTTCTCAACACTCCCTGCAATCCCAATATGTCTTTGGTCAATTCCATTTCCCACTCTCCACAGACTACTTCAAATTTCTCCATTCTCCTCAAACCTCCACCACTGGACTCCACCCTCGTCCCTCTCTCTGCACGGATTACAGAGAAAATTGAAGCCATTAGACAGAAATGAGAGCCTTTTCCTGATTACAAACATAAAAGCTTACCTATACCTTTGTGAGTCCTTTTAGTTAAGAGCCAGCTCTACCACTTACTAACTGTGGGAATTTTGTCAAATTACATAGGCTCTCTGTGCTTTTTGGTTTTTATGAAACAGAGATAATAGCAGCACCTAATTAATAGGGTTGTTAAATTTAATGAGTTAATGGAAAGTGCTTATAACAGTGCCTGGCACATAGTGAGCCCTATTAAACTGTTGGCTACTTTGGGTGCTATTATCCTCCTTTCCTTCTGTTATGATAAAGGAACTAGCATTCCTCCTAGCTAAGATAAATTCCTCCATCTGTGCCTAGTATCCCATCTCCCCCATTTATACCAAGAACCTCCCATCATTCAACAAACATTTGTTAAGTGCCCACTATGTGCCAAACAATTTCCTAGGCATTGGGCATATAGGCAAGTATGAACTTTTAGTATTCAAAGTACAGCAAGAAGTCTCTCAGGGTTAGAGCAGAATGTGAAAGGCAGTCATAGGTGAGATGGGAGAAGTGGCTGGACCCATAACACATAGGGACTTATAGGATTAATGTTTGCTGAACTCTCACTGGCTGCCATTTTGTTTCAAGATTATGGACAAAGCCATAAATTAAACTTTACGTATGACCTGATAGCTGATATTAGTGAACCATCCAAATCAGGCAGCTTCTTCAAAAGGTTCTGTCAGGGTCCGTCCTAAAGCTGGATAATAGAGCTCATTCAGTGATTAAAAGAGGCGAAATCAAAACCTACATGTGGCCTTATCAAACCCATCTACCGCCATCTATCCCTGTTAGTTGTGACTTACACCTTGGCCTCTCAATGATCCACTCCTCATCTTAAGTCTTATACCATTTCTTTGCTTTGGAGTTTTCCTTTAGTTATAGGCAGCGTGCCTTGTGTTTATGGCATAGTGGATAAGAGCACTGACTTAGCCACTTATTAAATAGGTGAGGTTTTTAACTTCCATATGTCTCTGTTTTCTCATCTATAATTTTAGGATAATAATAGCAGTGATCTCATAGCCTTGTGGTGAGGCTTAAATGGCACAGTACATGTAAAGTGCTGAGAACAGCACCTGGCCTGTAGCAAGTGTTAAAGCAGGGTCTTTGGAGACAAGTTTGCCCTAAGTGCAATTACCAGCTCCATACTTTATTAGCTATGTGATCTTGGGTGAGTTAATTTACCTTGCTAAGCCTCCATTATCTCACCTGTAAACTGGGGATAATAATAGTACCTGCCTTGCAGGTTGTTGTGAGAATGAAATGAGATATAATGCATGGAAACTGCTCAGCACACAGTAGCTGCTCTTGTTATTATGATTAAAGCTCTGTCACCCAAGCTGGAGTGTGGTGGCATGACCATAGCTCACTTTAGCCTGGAACTCCTGGGCTCAAGTGATCCTCCTACCTCAGTCTCCTGAGTGGTTAGGACTACAGGCGTGCACCCCCATGCCAGGACAATTTTTAAATTTTTTTTTTGTAGAAACAGGGTCTTGCTATGTTGCCCAAGCTACTCTCGAACTCCTGGCCTCAAGCTATCCTCCTGCATTGACTTCCTAAAGTGCTGGGATTATAGGCATGAGCCACTACACCTGGCCACAAACTTTGCCTTTAAAACGCCAGCCCTCCCCATGTAAAACATTATTATTTTCTGCTACATATTTCCTTTCTCACCCCTTGGCCACTTTCCCAAATCCTAATTATCTTTCCTCTTATTATAGGATCCTTTTAAAGTTAATGTTCCTATCCACAATCTGACAGCCTACCTAACATTACATGTACCTTCTGTCACCTAAAACAAGGACCTCAGACAGTAGTAAACACGTTTCAACTGTCACTTGCTCCATCTTTACCCCATTTGTTTTCATAGATGATTATCACATCTTGTAATTCATCCTCAAATTAGTTTCCTGGCAACAAGACAGAGCAGGTTTGAGAAGAGGCTGGAGTCTGACTATGGGAAATCCACCCCACTGAAGAGGACACAGAAGACACAGCCTAGCAGATGAAGTCTGGGGTCCAAAGCAAAACTGTATCAATCACCCAAAAGTCTGGTGCTGGAGCTTGGTGGATAGGCAGTGTTGGATAGTGGGGTTCTATTGGGGACGAGGAAACTAGGATGAGTGAAATGGCAATAGTTGGGGATGAAAGAATTGAAAATGATCTCATCTCTTTCTCAGTATGACTTCAGGCAAATCCATTAAGATTTCAGAGTTTTGTTTCTCCTTTTGTAAAAGAGTTAAATATCTTCTCTACAAGCTACTTCCCCTCATGCCATGTAACTGGGAACTTCCACTATTAGAGATTCATTTCTCTAGGTTAAATGATTATCCCTAAAATCACCCTTAAAAATGCTAGTATCCCTGGGAGAAACATATATAATCCCACTAGTATGAGCCAGATAAGCAACTGTGGGCAACTCTGTCACCTAGGAGAGATCTAAGAGATTAGATCCCAGTGCTAAGAAATTCTAGTTGGGGAGAGTTGGTTTCAAGAAAGGTCAGAGCAAGAAGTCAGTCTCAAGTTATAATACTTCTAAGAGGGCCAAGAACATGCAAGGTACAACATCAAGGAATGTATGAACCAGAGTTGGGTGGATCATTGGAGACAAAGCCCCAAGGCCCCAATGGCCTCCTGGTTTCCCTATTCAGAAGACATTTCTTACTGATTCTCTAACTTGACCTCATTATGGGAATGACTTGGTTGATCTCTCCTCTCACTTGTGAAACTCTCTCTTCCCTAGAGAATCGTCTTTGACATCTCCTTCTCCTTTATCTTCTGTATCAAAAAAACACCATGATATCTATCTCTGAAAATACTGAGTCTATCTCTGAATATTTTTTTAACATCTCTCCCCTCCACTCCATCCTTACTTTCACTTAGTTTAGTCCAATGCTACTTCTGCAAAACCCCTATCCCATTTCCACATATACCAGAGTGTCCAAAGTCTCAAATCTAACAGTGTCTTTCCATTGCTTAAAATCTTTCTGGAACTCAAATGTTCCAGGCTTTGCCAACTAGTGAATACAAATGAGGTCACATTAACCCTATTACCAAAATCACAATAGCTCTGAACTCCCACCTGTCTGAATATAGGAAGTTCAACTTTTCACAGAGTATTTCTAGAAATCCTCAGGGGTGTTTACAGGTGTCCATAAACCCTTCCAGTTGTTTCTTACTGATGCAGCTACCTGAGCCAGGACTCTACAAACTCAGGTCTGGAAGGTGCCTAGAAGAAACCATTCCAACCTGAAAGTTAGCTCTGCCTGAAATCACTACTGCCTAGGGGCTCTGGACCATAGAAACTACTATGTGGCTCAAGTGGCATATTATTTCAATATGCATTATTTGAATGTGGCTACTGTCACAGCCTCTGACAAGCTAATTCTGAAGATTCCCAGGTTAGTAGGAAATGATGTCAGCATTCAAAGACTATTGCTGATGACTACCCAGCCCTCTAATTAGGTGCTCACCAACCCTCCAGGGGACTCCTACCACAAACACTTACCCAAAAGAAAATATCACCCAGGCCTTCCTTTTACTCTAGGAGGCCGAAAACAAATGACAGGAGTGTCCTAATCCAATTCTCCTCCTCCCACCCTATAGTGAAGCCCACTTTAGGAATACCTCTTTTCACTCTGATCATCTTCTCGGATGCCCATATCATCTTGGGAACTGAAACAAGTGCCAGATGAATAGCGATGCCCCTGTTGGGAGTTTCTTCAGGATATTTGCATACCACATCTACGTAGGCTCAAATGAAAATAGTAAAAAAGCTAATACTTACATGGCACATAAAATTTGTCAGGCATTGCTTTAAGCACTTTAGTAGCATATAAGATAAATTAATGTCCTCTCCATTTTACAGATGAGAAAACTGAAAAACATAGGGCAAGTGACTTGCCCATGGTTATGCAGCTAACCATGTTGCAGAACCAAGATTGAAACCCAGATTATTGGGTTCAAGAGCTCATGTACTAACCCATTCATTTTACTGAAATGGGTAAATTCCAGTAAAAACATACTGAAATTTGTCCTGGAAAGACATATCTATGTCTTTGAGAAGCAGTGATGATTTAGTCCTAGCCAGGTATATATCCTCCTTCTCTTTTTCCTTCACCTCCACCAGCCACTACCACCTCACTGGCAGTCTATTCGAACCTTCTGGCTATACCTATGTACCTGTAGCCTTAAATAAGCCTGCCCCTAACATCTGTGAAGAACTGGAAAAAAGAGTACAAAGGGAGGTCCACGTACCATATGTCAAAAAAAGTCTAAAAAATTGTTGAATGAAATATGTTCTATCCTCTTACCTTGATAAATATACTGTCTTAGTCCATTTGTGTTGCCATAAAGGACCATCTGAGGCTGGGTAATTTATAAAGAAAAGAAATCACTTGGCTCACAGTTCTGCAGGCTGTACAAGAAGCATGGTGCCAGCATCTGCTTCTGGTGAGGGTTTCAGGCTGCTTCTACTCACGGCAGAAAGTGAAGGGGAGCCAGTGTGTGCAGATCACGTGGCAAGAGAGGAAGCAAGAGAGAAAGGGAAGATGCCAGGTCCTTTTAAACAAACGGCTCTCCTGGGAATTAATAGAGTGAGAACTCACTCATTATGAGAACTTATTCATTACCAAAAGTACTGCACCAAGCCATTCATGAGGCATCCGCCCCCCATAACCCAAACACCTCCCACTAGGCCCCACCTCCAATGTTGGGGATCATATTTCGACATGAGGTTTGGAGGGTCAAATATCCAAACTATAGCATATACCTTCATAACAACCTAGAAGTCCAGGTTGGCAGACTTCCTGGACTCAGAGTTTTTCAAAAAAATTTGTCAGTGCAAAAAAAGTCAGCCCACCCCCATTCTCCTCCCACTCCTGGATCCATACTGCATCATCCTGTCTTGTACGTATATGTGGGTACACCCTAATCTGACTGTGAAAGATCCATCTACACTCTCCACAACAGCCACTCTGTGGGCCTAGAGTTATGCACAGTAATAATGCGGTCTGCCTTTGAGAGAGCAGACCCTAGAAAGAGGCCTGTGAAAGCTCTGGAAGTGGGTTCCAAGCCATTTGATGAAAGAGAGGAAGAGGGGTAAGGAGTTATAACAGTGTCTGGCACATAATAATCACTATAGAAATCTTAACTATGATTAATCCTTTCATGAAAATATATGCATCAACTTGATCATATGTGCAAATGAGACAGATACTCATTGCTTAAAAAGGCATGGCAGCTCTGATTGCCTATGCACATAATTCTAACATATTTTGGTGAGAATAGGTTTCTGAGCTGTGGAAACACAATCTTCCAGTCCAGATCTCCTCAGTTTTCATGTGAAAATTCAAACAGATAGAAAAAGAAGTAGCACAGCATCATGTTGGAAGCAAATTCTTAATCTGTTGGTAAAGAAAATTAAGCAAAGAAAATTAAGTAAAAACATGTTCTTGAGTCCATTCTGATGAACCCAACACAAATGTGGGAGTTATTAGTTTTTCTTCTATTACATATAAGAGCAAAGAGTTGGAAAGAAGACATGCAATATGTAAAATCAAATAAGCTAAGTGCAGGGCTGCCTAAATGATATGGAGTGAGAAAACTGAAAGCTGCCCTGCTCAAAGTTAATTTCCCTATGTGCCAGAAGATTCACCAACTGGAATTCATTTCTTTGGGTTAGGGTATTATCTTTTCTGGGAACCACTCTTTGAAATGTAATTATGGATTGAGAGATCATTTATCAGCCTATTATCAGACATTAAATTATTAGTGCTAAATTCATGACCAGATGACCAAGAGCGAAGAGCAAGGTCTTAGGGCCTAGATTCCCCAAGGTTTCCATTGGATTACAGGAAAGAGTGAGCTCTAGTGTTCTGGGGACAGAGGCAGAAACCAGATCATGTCTAGAATTTCTTTACTTCAAGGGTTGTATCATTACAACTCAACAACAACAAAAACAAAAACAACGCAATTTAAAAATGGGCAAAGGATTTGAATAGATATTTCTCTAAAGAAGATACCCAGATTGCCAATAAACACATGGAAAGATGCTCAACATCACAAATCGTTGAGAATATGCAAATCAAAACCACAATGAGCAATCACTTGACACCCATTAGGATGCCTATTAATAACAAACAAACAAACAAAAAATAACAAGTGTTGCTGAGGATGTGAAGAAACTGGAACTCTTATGAATTGCTGGTAGAATTGTAAATGGTGCAGCTGCTGTGGAAATTAGCAGAGCAGGCCCTCAAAAAATTAAACATAGACAGCAATTTCACTTCTGTGTATATAACTAAGAGAATTGAAAACAGGGATTTGAACAGATATTTGTACACTCATGTTCATAGCAACAGTATTCACAATAGCTAAAACGCAGAAGCAATCCAATTATCCATCAACAGATGAATGGATTTTTAAAAAGGTGATGCATTCATACAATGAAATATTATTCAGCCTTTAAAAAGAGGGAAATTCTGACATATGTTACATGAATGAACTTTGAAGACATCATGCCAACCAAAATAAGCCAGCCACAGAAGAAATAGCCTGATTCCATTTATACGTGATATCTAGAATAGTCAAATTCATAGAGACAGAAAGCAGAACGGTGGTTGCCAGGGGCTGGGGTGAAAGGGAACGAGGAGTCAGCATTTAATGAGTAAGGAGTTTCAGCTTGGAAAGATGAAAACGTTCTGGAGATGGATAGTGGTGATGGTTACACAACCACATCAATGTACTTATGCCACTGAACCGTACATTTACAAATGGATAAAATAGTAAATTTTATTTACTTTTATACATTTTACCACAATAAAGGACTTTCTATTAACTGCCCACCATAATACTTCTAATCCTCAGGATAATACTATGTGACTAGTATTTATAAAATTGTTAAAAAGAGTAGTATCTTAAAATGTTTTGTATTGTAGACCATAATATATCCAAGTTTGTTTTAATGCCCCAAAATCTTAAGACAAACTTGCTGTTCTATGAAGGTGTTTGCCCTGAGGCTACAAAACAGGGCAGTACTGTCCTCTGACAGCAATTTGAGAAGTGAAAGCACAGAGTAGAGTTTCTCAACCGTGGAACTCTTAACATTTGGGACCAGATAGTTCTTTGTTATGAGAGAGCTATCCAGTGCATTGCAGGGTGCTTAGTAGCATCCTTGCTTCTACCCACTAGGTGCCAGTAGTAAGAGAGACAAACTGAGCCCTGCCAAAGGTGGTCCTGGAGAAGCATAAAAGTGGGGTGCCCTGGACAGACAGAGGGTAGCCTGAACACATTATATGCCTGTGAGGATGAGAAAGCAAACTGCCTACATAAACATGTTGCCGACGGTGCATGTAGGGAGAGTATCTGTTAACTGAAAATGTTTAAAACAATTCTTAACTCTCCATGTAGGCAGAGGAGTTATTTCTCTTTGAATTTTCTTTCTGTGACATAAGTGACTTCTTTGGGATCTCTTCTGGGCTTTCACTGGGCTCTTTAAGCCACACAACAAAGTCAAAGTACCTCATATCAGCAACTGTGCAACTCTTTGAACTTCACATTGGGGCAGGGCAGACTTTCCATTTCGGTATTTTTGTTGTGATCTCAAGCTATCCAATAATGGGTCTTAGGCCTTCAGATTTTTAAAAATTTATTTTATTGACACATAATAATTGTACATATTTATGGGGTACATGTGATATTTTGATACATGCATATAATGTGGAATGTTCAAATCAGGGTATTTAGGATATCCATCACCTCAAACATTTATCATTTCTTGGTGCTGAGAACATTTCAAGTCTCCACTTCTAGCTATTTCGAAATATACCATAAATTATTGTTAATTATACTCACCCTACTGGGCTATCAAACACTAGCACTTATTCCTTCTACCTAATTGTGTATTTGTACCCATTAAGGAATCTCTCTTCATATTCCCTCTGTCCCAGCCTCCAGTAACTATCATGCTCCTCTCTACCTCCATGAGATCAACTTATTTGGCTCCCACATATGAATGAGAACATGCAATATTCATCTTTCTATGCCTGGCTTATTTCATTTAACACAATGACCTCCAGTTCCATCCATGTTGCTGCAAATAACAGGATTTCATTCATTTTTGTGGCTGAATAGTATTTCATTGTGTATATATACCACATTTTCTTTATCCGTTCATCCATAGATGGGCACTTAGGTTGAGTCCACATCGTGGCTATTACGAATTGTGCTGCAGTAAACATGGAAGTGCAGGTATCCCTTTGATATACTGATTTCCTTTCCTTTGGATAAATACTCAGTAGTGGGATTGCTGGATCGTATGGTAGTTCTATTTTTAGTTTTTTGAGAAACCTCCATACTGTTTTCCATAATGGTGGTATTATTTAATAATTCATATTTCCACCAACAGGGTACTTTGGTAGGTACTTTGGACTTTTATGATTACAGCTTTCATTTATTTTGTACCTACTATGTGCCAGGTACCATACATAGGACTTAATTCATGGCTTCACTTTAATCTTTACAACAGCTCTCATAACAATGTCTGTGAGGAGAACATTATAATCCTCATTTTCTATGTAATAACATTGAAGCTCAGGAAGGTTAAATGACTTAAGCAAGGATGCAAGGCTAAGAAGAGGAACATTCAAAAGTAAGTCTGTCTGACCCAGGAGTCTGCTCTTTCCACGGCTCTTCATACAGTGCCTCTCACTGTGGCTCTGGACACCTTACCTCAAAGGAGATTCCACCTGGAGAATAGGGAAGAGCTGAACTAGAGGCCCCTCTTAGTCCGGGGACTTGGGTGGGTGTGGGGTGAGGCAGGGCAGAGGGGAGAAACTAGGTCAGGAAAGCACACCAGACTGCTTACACTGAATTTCCAAGTATAACTATGTCCTCACTCTATGAATTGATTCACTCACTGAATGCATTAGGCAGGGTTCTCCAGAGAAACAGAACCAATAGCATGTATCTATAGGAAGAGATTCATCATGAGAAATTGGTCCATGTGATTATAAAGACAGAGAAGTCTCATGATCTACTGTCTGCAAGCTGGGGACCCAGGAAAGCCACTGGTATAATTCTGTGTTAGTCTGAAAGCCTGAGAACTAGGGGAGCCAACAGTATACATCCCAAGGGCAGGAAAAGACCCATGTCCTAGCTCAAGCAGGCAGCAAGCAAAAGAGGGGGAAATTCCTCCTTCCTCTGATTTTGTTCTATTTAAGCCTTCAATTGAGTGGATGATGCCCACCCACATTGGGGAGGGCAGTCTACTGAATCCACTGATTCAAATGCTAATCTCACCTGGAAACACCCTCACAGACACAGCTGGAAATAATGTATAATCTGGGCACCTCTTGGCCCAGTCAAGTTGACACATAAAATTAACCATCACACTGAGTTTGGCTATCTAGAGTTGGGATAGCAAGGGATACTGGTATTGTCTGAACATATAGGATGCCCTGCTGGTTACCATACAACTTCCGAGACTAATAGTACTCAAAGTCTGGTCCCAGACCAGTAGGGTGACCAACCATCCTTGTTTGTCCAGGAGTGTCCTGTTTGAGCACTAAAAGTCCCACATCTGGGGAAACCCCTCAGTCCCATGCAAACTAAGATGGTTGGTCACCCTATAAACCAGCAGCATCAGCATCAACTGGGAAGTTGTTAGAAATGCAAGTGGTGGGCACCATCCTAGACCTAGTGAATCAGAAACTGTGGGAGCAGAGCCCAGCAATCTGTGTTTTAATAAGCTTTCCAGGTGATTCTGATGCACCTTAAAATGTAAGAATGACTGTCCAAAATAAACCTTTTTGATGCCTGAAAAAAGTGTTCAGGCATTCTTCAGGACAATTCCAATCTGCCTTTTTCTCTGAACCTCCAATTAAAACATGCCATCAAGAGGACGCCTGTTGCTTTTGTTTCATTTATTTTATGTCTCCAAGGTTGTAATTACTAAATCAGAGCTTTGTGTGAAATGAATTAATCCATTAGTCAAATATTTATTGAACACCTACTATGCATTCACTATGTTTCCCACCACTGTCCTTAATGTTCTTCTCTTTGAATTTAGTGGTCACATTGTCTGTAGTATCAAACACTAACTTCTAGTTAATGCTAATCAAGAATATAGCACTTCGGGTAGGATTTTTGAGATTTTGATTAGCTATAAATAGTTTTTCTATGTTGCCACTATGAACTTAGTGAACCTCTCTACAGGGTTGAGTTCAGAATAGAAAGGAAAGTTTGTGCGCACGCGTGTGTGTGTGTGTGTGTGCATGAAAATTTTAATAAAATAAGATCACTACACTCTGCAGGTCTCAACTTTAACCTAAGCAGATGCAAAATGTGCCATGAACATTACAAGAGAATGCATTGACACAAATTAACAGGAGCCATGAGATCATAGGTGTTAGAACTGGAGGCCTAACAACAAAGTGAGGGACCCAAGAACAGAGGATGCCAAAGGATATTAGCTAATGAAATCACATACCAAAAAGAGCAAGGAGCCACCTGTAGAAAGGAGGATATCAGGTCATGTCAGGGACCATGTGGGGCACTGGGGTTCCTGCCTGGCATTGGAGGTGAGCAGTCCCATCTGTAGGGCCTCTCCCTGGGGTATAGGGTATTGTCCATGCCTTTCAGTCCTTCCCAGAAGGGTCACACTGAAGCCAGGGTCAGGAAAGCTGCCTGGTGTCTTCACTGTGATTGTGCAAGCCTCAACTGTTCTGTGATTTTTTTTTTTTTAAGAGACAGAATCTTGTTATGTTGCCCACGCTGGTCTTGAACTCCTGGCCTCAAGCTATCCTCCCGAGTAGTTGGGACTTGTAGCACGCACTTGTGGCACGCACCACCACATCCGGCTCTGATTTTTTTTTTTTAATAGCTTTGTGCTGCAAACCAAGAACTATAACCGGTCAATACAGGGGATGTGTGCTTGGAGATCTCTGGTTGAAAAGTTCCGTGTACCTGTTCCAATAGGTTTGCCGTTATTAAGTATAGCTAATAAAAGAGTAAGGTAGCAAGCACACCCTTTTAAATTCTATTTAATGAAAGTGAATGCAGAATAGAAATGGTTCCAAATGCAACATGCTTGATTGTATTCAATATTTTCAATTATCTCTATTAAATTATATTGTAAGCTGGGTTGATTACCAATACATTAGCTCCTTAACTTTGAGAGTCTAACCATCTTATGCTCTCTAACGATAGCATCTGAGTGCCCTCATTTATATGCGTTTGGTTCACTCGTAGAGGCTTTCCTGGGAGGAAAATAAAACACATAATAAAAAAAAATAACCACTAGGAAGACAATACAATAATAATTCTGAGGAATAATATCATAATTATGCCTTCAAATTCTGACAGCATAAATGCAAACTTACTTTAGGCAGGAACTTGTAAAAATAACAGGCAGATGGTATGTGGAAATTCATACGGCTTTAGAAAAATGCAATAATATTGTGCTTTGTGTTGACAGAGCTCCTTCCTTGAAAAGAGCTCTAATCCCCTGACGTATGCTCTGTCTCTTCAGTGCAGCCCACTTGCTGAACTACTCGCAAGTCTGGGTGCAGGTAGGCTTGTCGTGAAAGGGCTGGCAGGATCCCACCTGCACATCCCTCTGGGATCTGAGCAACAATTGAGCTTCCAGATAAAATTGGAAAATCCTGCTCTGCTCCAGACACTTGACTGTGCATGCTTCCCAGCCAGGCAGAAGTAGCAAGGCTGACCCTCATCATCCATCCACTCATTGATTCATTCAATCAGTGTTTACATAGAATATAGTCACTCACACTTAGCGAAGAGCTTCTCAGCCACAGCTGCATATTAGATTCACTTGGGGAACTTTTAAAAATTACTGAAGCTCGGAGCCTATCCCCAGAGTTTCTGATTGTTTTCATTGGAAGAATAACAGTAATATCATTTATTAAGCACACACTTTGGGTATTGTTTGCTAACACATTTTGACATAAAATTTACATATCATATAATTCACTCATTTAAAGTGCATCATTCGTGGAGCTGAAACCCGTTCTACTAAGTGAAATATCCCAAGAATGGATGGACAGGCACCACATGTACTCACCAGCCAATTGGTATTAGCTGATCAACACCTAAATGGACACATAGGAACAGCATTTATCGGGTGTCGGGCAGACGGGAGGGGGGCGGAGGGGATGGGTATATACATACATAATGAGTGTGATTTGCACCGTCTGGGGGATGGTCAGGCTTTAGGCTCTGATTGGAGGGGGGAGGGGGCAAGGGCAATGTACATAACCTTAACATTTGTACCCCAATAATATGTTGAAATAAAAAAATATATATATAAAAAATAAAAATAAATAAAGTTAAAAAAAGACTTAGCACAAAGGAAAAAAAAAAACCCAAGGGAAGACAAAGTCCATAATGCTTGCTTTTCTTAAAACCTTTAAGCAATACCATCACTGTTCCTGTGCTGGAAGATCTGCCTATACTATAAGAAACAAAAAAAATTAATGAGAGATTAAAAATCAGAAAATATGTAAGAAAAAAATCCTTATTATTTATATATGATATAATAGCCCACAGACAAAAACCAACAGAATCAACAGGCAAGCCCCTGGAATTAATGAGGGTTCTGTAAGGTTGACAGATACAAAATCTACTTATAAGACCAGCAGCATTTTCTACAACTAACTACTAGAGAATATAATTAATAATTAAGAAACCATTCACAATAGCAGCAAACTTATCAAGTATGTAGAAATTTAAGAGGAATTCATAAGTCCCTTACGTAGGAAAATTACAAACCTACTGAAGGACCTAAAATAAGATATAATAGATGGGTAGCTTATGCTCTTAGATGGGAACACTTGATATTAAGTAGTCAATCCTTCTCTAATTAATCTAAAATTCAGTGAAAGCACAATCAGAATTCCAACTGGGTTCTTAAAGGATTTTGATAAACTCATCCTAAAATTTATTTTAAAATTTTGATGAAAGTTCCAAGAACAACCAGTTCAACATCACAAAGAAAAACAGATACAGAGCACTTGCCATAAGAGATATTTTTAGAACACACCACAGTCACAGTAATATATACAATATGGTAATGGGGCAAGAAAAAGTGTTTCAAGATATAAGTATACATATGAGATAAAGTTGGCACTTTAAGTCAATTGAGAAATATTTTCTAGTAAATAATGTTGGGGAAATGGTCTCATTATAGGGATAAAAATAAAACTGTGTTCCTATAACTGTATACAAAAGTGAATTTCAACCAAATGTGGGAATTAATGAAGTTAAAAGCAAAATGATGTAGGAGAAGATTATCATAAACTAGGAAGACCTAAGAGGCAGAAGACTTCTTAAAACATAAGTCTCAAAGCACTGACACACAGCAACATTGAGGGATTTGATTAAATTTAAAAAATAAGAATTTCTGTTCAATTAAGGACACCACAAAATTTACAAACAAACAAAAATGATAGATTGGGAATTGTCCACAATCTAACAGTAACAAGGAAATCATGTCTAAAATTCCCACAAATCAAAACACAAAAATAAGAAACTCGATTTAAAAAATGGAGCTGGCTGTGGTGGCTCACACCTGTAATCCCAGCACTTTTGGAGGCCAAGACAAGAGGATCTCTTGAAGCCAGGAGTTTAAGACAAGCCTGGGCAACACAGTGAGACACCACCTCTACAAAAATTTAAGAAACCAAGCAAGCAAGCCTAGTGGCACGTGCCCGTAGTCCTGGCTACTCAGGAGGCTGAAGTGAGAGGATTGTTTGAGCCCAGGAGTTTGAGGCTGCAGGGAGCTATGATTGAGCCACTGCACTCCAGCTTAGGTGACAGAATAAGCCCCCATCTCTAAAACAGACAAACAGAAAAATGGGCTAAGTATATGTGCAGGCAATTCAATGAAGGAAGAAATCAAAAGCTACAAGCTCAAATTCATTAGTCTTTTTTTTATTTCAGCATATTATGGGGGTACAAATATTTAAGTTATGTGTGTTGCCCTTGCCCCCCACCTCGAGTCAGAGCTTCAAGCGTGTCCATCCCCCAGATGGTGCACATCACACTCATTATGTATGTATATACCCATACCCTCCCCCACTCCCATCTGCCCAATGCTGGATACATGTTATTCCTATCTGTGCATTTAGGTGTTGATCAGTGAAACCAATTTGCTGGTGAGTACATATGGTGCTTATTTTTCCATTCTTGGGATAGTATTTTGAGAAATTACAATTAAAATTGCACTGAGTCATTATTTTAAAGCCATCTGATAGGGAAAAATGAGAGAGCTGTCTAATGTTGGCTTTTGAAGTATATAAAGATACAGAATCCTCATGCACTGATGGTAGAGCTTACACAGCTACAGTCCTTCTGGAGCACAAACTGGCTATTAGTCAAGTGTGTCCCATGTACAACTCTGACCCAGCAACCTCTATGTATAAATTCCTAAGAAATTTATACATTCTCACTCAGCTGCATGAGGGACATACACAAGCATGTCTATCTCAGCATGCTCGGTGGTGGCAGAAAGTTGGACACAACCTAGGTCTCCACGAGTACAGGCCTGAAAATATAAAACATGCAGAGAAGTACCATAAGGGTACGGTGACAAACATCTCAACATGTTGTTGGGTCAGTCCCAACGTATGTTTATTGTCCAGGTGCAATTATTACTAAGGCCCTTTTCACCCTCAAAAGTGTCCCATTTTGGTCAATAAGTTACACAGAATATTGTGCAGTGGTGAAAGCAACAAACTAGATTATATATTCAGAAATATGGATAAAACCTACAGATATCACAGAGTGAAAGGAAATTTAATGAGGTTCTTCGCACAATGTCACTTATGTAAAAAACACTACATGTTTTAAAAGGAAGCAAATGCATATGCACCAAATGCATGAGATATACATCAAACACATTAGAAAGATTGTGGGGTAGGGGTGAGGAGAAGGACATTGGGAATGAAAGGGAACTACTACTAATAACAATAATATAAAATAATACTAACAAATTTTTTAAAGAGATTGTGTCACATGAACTAAGGAGCAGGAATGATGCATTCTCTAGAACTGAGGTTCCAAATTATGCTGGGGTGGGGTGAGGGGGTGGCTACTGCTTAACCCTGGCTATTCCATAGCAGCCAGTTATGGAATAAATCACAGCAAAAAACTAAAAGTGGAAGACTTACAGTAGAAAGACTTGAGCACTCTATTAATTGAAATATCCAACAGCAATTATGAGACCGCAAGGATTAATATTACCCAGCAAAAGGTAAATGTTACCAGCCTCGATAATGCAAGACATAATCATGTAACTAATAAAAAATAGTGGGTGGTGTGTACCAAAGGGTACAGATGTGCTAATTTCCTCATCTTTCACAGCAGGGAGTCAATAGATGAAGTCGAAATTCAAACATGTAGGTGTAATAGGCATCGTAATTTCCAATTTTAAAGTTCTTCATCATTCTTATTCTTAACCTCAGACACTTGCAAGTTCCAATATTTTTTGTGAAGGACTTACCTGAATTTCAATTCCTTTAGGTTCAGTCAGCTTCTTTTGTTAGCTTCAAGTAAAATTCAACTGAATAGTCAATCTTAAAATCATACACACAGTATAACACATTCTAAAGTCGCTTGGATTTTATTTTTATCAATCTCTCTACCTATCTGCTTAGAGCAAATATCTTGAACGATGCTCATCAATTGTTGATGGTGATAATACTTGAATATGTTCACTTTTCTTGTCTTTTTTTAATGGTATAAATTTTTAAGATGCTTGTAACCTTTTTACAGAAAACATGAAGTTATTAATATTAATAAAATGAGAGAAAACAGTGAGGACCTGGTGACGATGACTAGAACCATTCTTACTAGCCACTAGACTATCAAAAAGAAACACATGATCTATGATATGACTTTCCTGGGCAATATATTAATTGCAGGACATTGAAGCAAAAATGTTATTCTGAGCGAGACCCTAGTAGGAAAACCCTATGTCCTCTTCCAGGATCTTTCTTCTTAGGATCTCAGAAAGGCACAGCCCACACAGGGTTTGGCCTTACTCCGCTGTTCATTTCTGGAAAGGCAAAACCACAGAGGATAGTGGACAGAAACAATGTCAAGTTTGTCACTGACAACCAGAAACTCTTTTCCACTCAGGACACACATCATTCCATTTTACATTAAAAGGTAAGATTGACCAAAACAGTGCCCCATTCCTGATGCACCAAATCGCCACACAGAATCCTCCAACAGAGCCTGCAGTGTAGCAGCCTTTTATGTCTGTAGTTATTTGAGATAAATGAAGTCTGACATATTCCCACATGGAAATAGAAAGAAGAAACCAATTTTTTTCAGTCTATTAAATTTAATTCATCGTGTATGTTTCTCTTCCTTATCAGCAGTTCAAATTAATTTTTCTCATTGTCAACAGACTGACAGTCTCACACTACTTTAAATCCAAGCACACAATATTTGTGAAGACCATCCATACCCACGGGTGTGGAAAACAACATGTTCATTCCATTAGGTCTTAGCAAGGCTCTAACAATTACACAAAATAATTTATCCCTAGATGATCAGGTACAGCTGTATCTAACTCCTCCTGTCAATTTCCATTTCCGCAGCAGGAATTGTGGTGTTCTCGGGAGAGGAGTGATTGGTTTTCAGTTACACACTGCTACAGGTGGAAGTCATCTGAAAACCATAATGCCAGCATATGGCTAACTTGTGTGGCAGCATAATGATATTTGTATGT
Organism: Lepilemur ruficaudatus; assembly: GCA_963574885.1. Classification (NCBI taxonomy): domain Eukaryota; kingdom Metazoa; phylum Chordata; class Mammalia; order Primates; family Lepilemuridae; genus Lepilemur; species Lepilemur ruficaudatus. The sequence goes on along the minus strand of CAUYRT010077938.1, from coordinate 59,708 downwards.
ACCTTATAAGGGCTTACCCAGGACTCTGACAATGTAATCAGTTTCATGGGGGCAGAAATAACATGGATCTCTCTCCATTCACTGATTGCATTGAGCACTGAAATAATAATCACCATGTAAACGGAAGGGCAGCATTCAACAGGAAAATAAGTGACAACGGCAAAAGATGGTTTCTTATCCTATTTAAGAGACGAATTAATGGCAGACACAACTTGTAGAGGCAGCCTTCATGGCAAGTTTCCCCACTCGTATATAGTGTGTAGTGGAAATACTTTTTTGCCAGTTTAAAATCATGAAGTGTTTCTGGAATCAGAAACTCATTCCAACACCCTCTGCTTCATTTTTCCATCTGCAAAATGAGGATGCTGGGACTCTCATTCTTACCTGCTAAGGGTATTTCAAGGACAACTGGAAGAGTAATGTAAAAGTCGTTAGAAAGTTCTCTGTTAATTCAAGAAAAAAAGTCGAAAGAAAAGTTCTCTGTTAATTCAAGCTATTACTATTATAATCACCACCAACTACACAGCGGTTTGAAATCCTAAATCTAAAAGCTTTTTCAGACATCTATTATTCAAATCTTATTTTTAAAAATCTCTGCATTATTTAGCTCCTTATTAGAGGTGGGTAAACTGAGACCTAAGAGGAATAAGAAACTTCCTCAAGGTCACACACTAGCAGAGCAGGTAAAGAAGCAGAAATATTGATTCTCTGTACCTCTCACAGAAACAGCAGCAAAGTGAAATTCAGAACCATTAATATCAGAAAGAGCCTGAACCAGCAGCTTTTAAATTTAAAACAATATCCAATTAAAAGCACTACTACAGCAAAAATCTTAAAGAAAAGCTCTTTGCAGAAAAAGTATGCATAAAACCATTTCCACCTTCCCTTAGTTATATTTCTTGACGTGACATCTATTTTTTATTGAGAGTATACAAGAGATGTACATTTTTTTCTCTGTGTACTTATGAAAGGACTTTTAAAAGAACTTCAAAAATTCTTTCATTACATAAGTGGAGGTCTAACCATGTGAAATTGTCTTGATTCACAATGCATTTTTAGAATAAATGAAGGTAAGTAAATATCTTCTTGCAAACGTATTTCACTCAATTCATTTCAATTCAAGTGTTTTCTGAGTACTTTGCATACGCCAGTATTTCCCTAGGAAACAGAGAGAGAGTTGTAGGGAGATATGTGTCCAAAAGGCACGTTTAAGCTGGACAGACCCACAGCATAAATTAGACAACACACTCATTCCATCCCGTGGAACATTCCATCTGAGCCCGAGCTGAACTTTGAGAATTCTTAGAAATATCTCCCAAATGCAGAGCTCCACCTACAAGGGTTCATTACTGGGAGGCATGTGGGGAGGACAGTCTTGCTTTCATAGCCTGCATGCAGTTCTCATTAGCGCTTTTGAATTTTAGAGGAAGCCTGCCTGTTCATATTTTCTTGCATATTTTTGATGGATTTAGACTGCAGCCTGCCAATCTTATCGGAATTCCCCATGTGATTACACAGGATGTAAAGTAGCAATTACAAAGGAATAAATTTGTTCCACATTAAAGATACTTTCAGCTGCTTTGGGAAAAGATTTAGAAAATTTTGGAAATGTTTCCACTGTGTTGGATAAGCCACTATTTACACCTTCACAGGAAGGGTGCACCCAAAAATTGGTACTTGAGTATGTAATATAGTACTCTGGGTCAGAGTTTTCTCATTTGGGGTAGTATTTTCTGAAAGTGGTAGGAAGAGAAGCCAGACTTTTGGTCATTTATGATTTTGAATTTTAGTAGTTTCACTTTGAAATTCTAATATTATTTTTATTACTGTTACATAAGAATTATATAACAGAATTTTATCCATTTTATATAATTTTACAAGCTAGTCTATCACCACTGAACTTCTCTTAACTTGTGGTCTGACATCACGACCTGCTCATAAGAAAATGAGACTCATTTCCTCACCCTCACCACCTGAAGGTGGTGTTTAATTATGTCATGTACCCTGGGGACTAGGTCAAAGTAGCAGAGAGCCAGGGAGTCATCAAATGTCACTGAGGTGCAGGTTTGTGCCACCCAATCATTCTGTACCAGAGCCAATTTCCTCCCATCTTTCTCTCTCTGTTAATTTATTTTCTTTTTGTGCCTCCTTATTTCTGACTGTCTCTCTCATTCCTTCTTTCCTTTTCCTGTCTACATCCTAAGCCTCGCTGAACCCCACCAGCAATGTTCATTGCTAAGCAATTACTAACAGCTGCTCAGAATCAGCTTCAACTATATGCCGTTTGCAAGACTTCCCACAATGCACCAGCTACCACAGCCGCCAGCCCCTATGCAAAATAGCATAGTGGTTACAGACATGAGTGGTGCAGAGTTTGGTGCCTGGGCTCAAATCCAACCTCTGCCACTCACCAGCTATGTGGCCATTGAGCAAGTTACCTAACTTTGCCTTAGCTCATCTTCTGTAGTGTGGGAATAATAGCAGCAACTACTTCATGAGAGCTATGTACTTACTGAATGTTTGTGTCCCCCAAAATTCGTATGTTGAAACCCTAACCTCTAATGTGATGGCATTTGGAGATGGAGTCTTTGGGAGGTAATTAGGTCATGAGAGTGGATCCCTCATGGGTGGGACTAGTGCCCCGCTAAGAAGGGACAAGAGAGAGCTTCCACTCTCTGTCTCCACCATGTGAGGATACAACAGGAAAGCAGCCATCTGCAAACCAGAAAGAGGACCCTCACCAAATACTTGACCTGCTAGTGCCTTGATCTTAGACTTTACAGCCTCCAGAACTGTGAGAAATACAAGTTTGTTGCTTAAGCCACCTAGTCTATGGTATTTTGCTATGGCAGCCCAAATAGACTAAGACAATATGGTTTTTGGAAAAATTAAGTGTGTTTATAGACTTCAAGTATTTAGCACATGGTATGGCACATAATAAGTGTTCAATAAATGTGAGCTAGCATTATAAGTCCATACTCTCTCCAACCCACTTGGGCTGGTTTCTCTTTGACGTTCTTGAACCTATCATGCTCATTCACCCCTGTATTATCCTTATCCCACCAGGCTGGAATGCTGGCCTCCAGTTATAAATCCTACCTTCCAATTAGGCCCACCTCCTCCAAGAGCTGACCCTGGAATACGTCAGGTCGTGGTAATCTTACCTTGAATTCTGTGTCATTTACACTCTCATATCCTTTCACTGTTAATTAGATTCTAGAATCTAGTGTGTTTGTCTTAGTCGTCTGCAGTGCTATAAAGGAACACCTGAAGCTGGGTAACTTATAAGGGAAAGAGATTGATTTGGCTTATGGTTCTGCAGGCTGCACAGGAAGTGTGGTGCTGGCATCTGCATTTGGGGAGGGCCTCAGACTGCTGCTGCTCACGGCAGAAGCCAACAGGAGCAGGCATCACACAGCAAGAGAGAGGAAGAGAGAGGGGAAGGAGATGCCAGACTCTTTTTAACAATCAGTTCTTGCATGAACTAGCAGAGCAAGAACTCACTCATGATCTGGAGGACAGCGCCAAGCCATGACCCAAAACCTCCAACACTGGGGATCAAAAGCCATGACCCAAAACCTCCAACACTGGGGATCAAAAGCCATGACCCAAAACCTCCAACACTGGGGATCAAAAGCCATGACCCAAAACCTCCAACACTGGGGATCAAATTTCAAGATGAGATTTGGAGGGGACAAATATCCAAACTATATCAGCATTGCTCTCTAATTGTTTTCTGTGCATTCATGTTATTGTCATTGCTAAACGCCAGGCCAGTACAGCCATTGCCCTGACCTATACCTTACATGAAAGATCTGACCAATGGGTAGTTCCAAACAGGTGTTGATTCATCCTTTTTAAACATTCTACAGGGATCTGCTGTGCATTTAACAGAGGAAGAAGAGGAGACACTTCCCAAATGTTTTCTTTATTTTTATTCATTTAGTGTAAGCATTTAGAAAATACGCTATAATGCAGGAGGGATTCAGATCTTCACAGAAAAAACACACAAAATCAATCTCACTAAAAGCACATTTAGGATGAAAAACTCTTTTTTGGCTAGCCTAGATGGTGGGGCTGATGTGTATGATTTAGTGAACTTACACTCCAGTTGCATTCAACTGACCTGATCAGGAATTCCCTCTAGACAGATGGCTGCTCACACCAGTCTGAATGCCATATAGAGGAAATTCTGTTAGTTTTTCCTTGGTGAAATTTATGGTTTGTTCATCCACCTTAAGGATGTTAGAATTGGGATCTCATTGGTGTTCAAGATATGGGATTTGGCTAAAATATTTTAGGTAAGTAGGTTACACTCATACCCTTGCATGAACAGGTGTAAGAATTACTGAGGTCTATAACCTACATCCTGACAGATAGCACGTGTTCCTCTTCCATACATGGGCATTAGAAGACCTCCAGTTGCACAAAGCCACCTACAGAAATTTATATGAAATTCTTACTTTGGAATATTCTATATCTGACTCCAGTGAATCTTTCTCACATGGTCATGGTCATAGCACCTAAAAGAATGAAGAGCTGGGGCTTCACCACACCTACACAGCAATGTTGTGCATCTCCTTTGTTCCTGCTTGCTAATAAATAGGTTCTTTAAATAATAATAGTTTTAAAAATCTTATTTGTGAGAAAATGTCAGGACTCTGAACCACTCCCCTCTTCATGCTGGAATGTTTGATCTATTCCCATTTAGAGTGTCCCAGACTGCCAAATGAAAGGAAAAAATGTGAAATAGACTTACAATGCACAAGTTAGGATATGCTGGCACTTTACTAAATAGAAAGTTGTAGAAATCAAATCCATCAATCAACTAATATTAACTGACTGCCTGGTAGGTGCCCAGAACCATGAAACTACAGGATATTAGAAACTGGTATTTCATATATTACCTAAAATAAATCTCCAATCTGGTCAAGAGCAGGAAGCCAACTGAATACCGCCTTCTACACAGTGAGGGTACCTGAGGGCTGCTAGAACATTGTTATTTATTATTCCATCTTTTCTTAAAGGAGAAAAGTTAGATATATTTGTGGCCTTAACCAGTAGTCATGATTTATGGTCCATATATTTGATTATAAGTCTAAAGAGAGAAAAAATGGTAGAACAAAAGTAAGAGTATAAGAGCCAACATGAATTAAGACTTATCATTCTTGAAATTCTGCTTCATTCACCATTACAATTATACCCTAGATAACAAAAGTTTTATGGTGCATATGTGTCAAAGATCATCTTTAAAAATTGGCGGAAGTCCTAAACAACCAACAAATTTAATGGGACTCATTTGATGCTTTATAGGACCTTCGGTTCCTACATTCTTCGGGACTTTTCATCACATCAGAAATGTAATAGACAAATCAGGAAAGCAGGAACTCATCTGTAACACGTCGGTCATGCTTTGGGAAGAGGCTGCATGCAAGGCAGATGGAAGGAACCCAGGCTCTGTGGCAGAACGTGGTTCAAATATTGGTCCATGGAGCACCTGCTCAGGGCCAGGCTCTGTTCTAAAAGCTTTGACTGTATTAATCCTCACAACCGCTCTATGAGGTAAGTTACTAGTATTATTAATATCTCCATTTACAGGTAAGAAAACGGAGCACAGCACAGTTATTAATACAGAGCATGTCCAAGGACAGCTGCTAATAAGTGCCAGGAGTCAGAATTTAAACCCAGGGAGACTGGCTCCAAAATCCATTCTCTTAAGCACAGCATCCGCTCAGAGGATGTAATGAAGTTTAACGTGAAAAAGTAAATTACAGTGGTAGGCACTCAATACATTTTACTCCGCTTTCCCTTATTTAGAAACCAATTTTACGTGCTATGTGCTCAAAGAATTGACACCCTTCTGTTAAGCAAACAGACCATTAGGTTCCAAACAGCAGCATAGGCACAATACGCTAATGAATAATCACCAAAGGCATCAGCAACTTGACAGATGTGAGTTGCAAGATCTCTCTCTCTCTCTCTCTCACTCTTTCTCTCTCTCTCTCTCTGTCTCTCTCTCTGTCTCTCTCTCTCTCTCTCTCTCTCTCTCTCTCTCTCTCTTTCTCTCTCATCCTTTCACCTACACCAAAAGGCATTTACAGTCAGAAGATGTGTCAGATATATTTTTTCTATTCCTATTCATCTCTTCCCATAATTCTTTCCATCTAAACTTTCACTCTACCAAAAAAAGAGATTGCCAAGACGCGTCATAAAATGTAATCCATTTCCCAGCTGAGGATGTCTACAACTGGTGAAAGCACTTTGACGATACGGCCACTCATCTACTCTTTGCAAGCCAACTCTGTTTTACGGTTCCAGTATTATTGGAAAGTTGCACTTTAATAGATTTCATGTTGACCCAATACAGTAGCACCACATCTATGAATAAAAACTCTCTAAAAAACATCTGCTACCGAGGGCTACTCTATTAAACATGGGTTTTCACACCATTCCCAGGATGGCAGGCTGACTTGTGGATGTGCTGTGGTGGATTTTTCCTGAACAGAAGAAAGTGACTGTCACTGGGGGTCCATGGCTCAGTTACATCCTAGGCCTTCTAGTTGACCAAAAGCAGTTTATCCTGCAGTCACCTCCTCTCTTACGTGGATGACGGCAATAGCCAAACTGCCCCCCCCCATCCGCCTTTCCCCCACTTCAGTCTAGTCTCAACACAGCAGACAGAGGATCTTTTTAAAACAGAGGAATTCTGCTCACAGGTATATTGCCAAGAAAAATGGAAAACATATCCCTACAAAAACTTGTACATGGATGTTTATAGCGGCATTATTTATAATATCCAAAAGGTGGAAACAAGACAAATGTCTATCAGCAGATGAGTGGATACACAAACTATGGTATATCCTTACAAAGGAATATTATTCAGCAATAAAAGGAATGAAGCACAGATACCTGCTGCAACAAGGGTGAACCTTGAAGACATCGTGCAGCATGAAAAGAAGCCAGTTCACAGAGGACTGGGTACTCCATGATTCCATTTATACAGAGTGCCCGGTACAGGCAAAGCACAGAGGTAGAAAGTAGATCAGTGGCCACCAGGGGCAGGGAGGAAGGGGAGAGGAGACTGATTGCGAACAGGTATGAGGCTCCTTTTTGGGGTGATGAAAACATTCTGGAATTAATGGTGATGTCTCACAGCTGTGAATATAGTGATACTACTGAACTGTATACTTTAAAAGTGTGACCGTTATGGGATGTGAACTGTATCTGAATAAAGCTGTAATTTTAAAAAAACAAAACAAGAAAGAAAAACATAGAAGTCAGAGCCTGTTCCTTTTCTGTTCAAACAATCCAATGGCTCCACACAGCCCATTCAGCGTAAACGCTGGTGACCTTGCAGTGGCCTCCCGGGCCCTACGTGATCTGCCCTCCCACCCACACTCTGGCCTCATCTCCCTCTGCTCTCACCTTGGCTGGCTCAGTCCAGCCATACTGGCCTCCTGGGCCTCCTTTGACAGGTCAGGCACACTCTTGCCTTAAGGTTTTACCCAGGGTTTTACCGGTGCTGCCCAGAAAATGATCACCCCGGACGGCCACAGGGTCCCTTCCCTCACTTCCATAACATCTGTGCTCAAATGTCACCTTCTCAGTGAGGCCTTACCCTGAGTACCCACTTGAAACTGCTGTCCTTACCTACTCACCTCCCTAATTTTGCATCTCCTCTCCTTACTGCTTTTAAATCCACTAAATAACTTACTTTGGATATTTATTGTCTGTCTCCCTCTGCTGGAATGTAAGCTCCTCAGGGGTAGAGATTTGGGGCTTTTTTGTTCACGTCTGCATCTCCAAGGCCCCAAACAGTTCCTGGTGCATAGTATGTGCTCAATAAGCATCTGTTGCAGAAACGAGCGAACAGCCTTTATGGTTTAATCCCCTTCATCACAAACGGTCCACATTGACCTGAATGATTAAAAATTCTAAGAATCTAGATTATGACAAATCGTATTTAACACACTCTGTTGCACCTAGATTACTCAATCTTCTCTAGCTGCCACTCAATATTCCCAATCACAAGTTAGAAGGAACCAGATAGGAAGGAGATTTAATTAAGCTTCAACCAAATAAACCAAAGAAGAACTGGGGACACCAGATGAACAAGAAGGCATGATCACTGCCCTTGGGAATTTCACATTTCATTATAAAGGATAAAAGTTGAGTAAGTAACAGTACAAAGGGTGACTATAGCTGGGGGAAGATACGTCACAGGAACTAACCTGTCTAGATCTTCAGGGAATAAAGTTAACAATAAACTCATAAATAAGAAAAATATCAGCAGTGAGAAATGCTATGCAGAGAATCAAAATCAGGTGATTTCATAAGGGCTAAGTGGTGACTCAGGGTCAATAAGGAAGGTTTCTGTCAGAAGAGACATTTAAGATGAGGTCTAAAAGACAAGAAGAAGCCAGCCAAGAGGCCCAGAGGTGAGTGATGCTGGGACTCAGAAACCAACACCCTAAAATATGGTACTTTGACATGCTGAACTAAAGAGAAAGGCTTAAAGTCTCTGCGACACCACCCCACCCTCCAGCCCCTATCTCTCAATCCTCTGTCTGTCCCAAAGCACAGAATGTAGTAGTTCTCCGAAGTTCCCTTACCTGCCTAAATCTGAACTCACCAAAGAAGAAAACAATTGCCTCTGGTCCCCTCCACGAATTTTTTTTTTTTTTTTAACTGAACTCACATTGTAGAAAGAAAAGCAGAACTTTGTCAACACACCCAGACAGACTTGTCACAAACCACTGTCTGTGTACGGGCGAAAAAGACCTTGTCCCAGGCTTTGTATGTTCTTCAAGCCCATTGAATTCCCCTAAAAATCATTTACCATGCCCCCAAAATCATCCGCATTTCCTTCATCTCCCTTTCCCCTAAGAAGAAGAGTATATATGCATCTGCACCCCATCGCATGGTTGGGTAATCACTCTGTGATTCTCCCCCGTGCATGTTAATAAATTTGAATGCCTTTTCTCCTATGAATCTGCCTTTTATCAGTTGATTTGCAGTGATCCTACAGTGACAACATGGTGTGTTCTAGGCACTTGAAGGTGGTTAGTAAGTCTGCACCTAAAGCCATCAAAGGAAGCAATGTGTGATGGGGCTGGAGAGGTGAGCAAGCCAGCTCTGAAGCCTCATTGAGAATTTTATAACATTAAGTAAGGGAAATGAGAAACCATCGCAGGGGCCAAAGCAGAACACAACTGACACAATCAGATTTTATTTTCAAATGATCACCTCGAGTGCTTTGTGGTGAAGGAATTATTGGAGGAGTCTGAGCACAGAAGCTGGGGTAGTAGTTCGAAGGCCACTGCAACTGTCTACTCAACAAAAGGCAGCTGCTTAGACCGTGGCGGGATCACTGTGAAAGGCAGCTGCTTAGACCATGGCAGCGTCACTGTGAAGGAGCGATAGGGCATATATGTGGGAAATACTGTAACTTAAATAATAAGGTACTGATTAGATGGGGGTCAGGGAGTGATTTAAAGATGGTAATAATTATGCGACAATCTGGAACAACTCACTGTGTGTATTTCACATTTCTCCGGGGGGTTGTGAGTCTGCAGGATCAGAACTCACCAAGGCAGGGAGTAATATTAGCAGACCTACACCCACCAGACTACAAGGTCTGGAATTCATCTATGGTTGAGCTCAGGGCACAGATATACCTACCAATGGCTCCCTTCTCCTGTCCTTTGATGTTTCCCTGATTAATTCTCCTTTCTTCCATTCAGACTAGAGAGCTGCCCTTGATACGCTAAATAACTCTTGCTACCTTGCCACCTGTCCTGGACTAATGATGGCGACTCCTTGGTGTCTTGTCCCACCCACCAGGTCAGACCATCCTGGGTACTGTCAGCAGACTGGGTCAAGTCCAGATTACTCTGGCTTCCTTAAACACCACCACTGCAGAAGTGGGCAACACTGCTGGGGTGGCCCTGAATGTGTGTTCATCTCCTAAATGGCAGGTACGTCTGGCCCTGGCTTTCTTTCCATTTTCGCTGACCAGTACTTCTAAGGTCCTAACTAAATTTATTCAAACAAACATAGGTGTCAGCCCCTGTTTCAGTCATCTGTTGCTGTGTAATAACTTACTCTAAAGTGCAGTGGCTTAAAAAAACAATATATTCTCCAAATGATTCTGCTATCTGGGCTGAGCTCAGCTGGGCTATGCATTTTCTACTCTATGTGGTATCTTCTGGGGGTGGAATGTCTGAGATGATGTCTTCATTTGTGTGTGTGACATCTCCCCTGGGATGGCTGGAAAAGGTGGGAAGGGGCTGGGGGAAGGCACATCTCTTTCCACTTGGCTGCTCCATGAGGCCAGCTCAGGCGTGATGGTCTCAAGTAGTCAGATCTCTTGGAAGGTGGCTTCCAAGAGGGAGGAAGATCTAGAATGTCACTTTCACCACATCCGTCTGGTCAGAGCCAGTCAGAAGGCCAGCCCATTAGAGGAGAGAGAAGACAGACTCCACCTCTTGATGCATCGAGCAGCAGGACTGTGCAAGGAGGGAGGCAGCTGGTGGCGGCCCTCTTTGGAAATAATTTCACAGAGCTCCCAGGGTAGTTTCTAGGGACTTCAGACCTTCTATCCTCACACTCCTCACTCCATTCCCAAGAAGAAGGGGAGCATCTGGGAGTGGGATGAGAGGATTTAGATAGAGCACAGTTTCTGCCCCTGGGTACGCTTTACTGCAGCGAGTGCTCCCTTGGCTCACCACCCTTTCCTCTCACCCTCCTTCCTCTAACATGGCCAAACAGAAAGGGGCCGCCTCCCGCTGACAAGTCCCTCTGCCTCTGCCCATCGCCCTTGCAAGGCCCAGTTCCCCAGGGAGGCTCACAGCCCGGAAGCCCTGAGCAGGCTGCTCTTGCCTACTTGTGTGGGACACTCTCGCTAAAGAGTGACAGGAACCACTGCCCTCTGTTCCTGAGGGCACTGGGAAGATGAGAATACATCAAAAGCTTAATGGGAATTAGGGGTCTCAATAGGGGGAGGGAAATCCTCTAAAACTGATTTATGTGATTAGCTGTACAACTTGGTAAATTTACTAATAACCATTTAATTGTACACTTAAAATGGAGTAAAGGCATGATATGTAAACTGCACTTCAATAAAGAAAAAAAATAAACAAGAAAAAAAAAGATTCATCCATGCTGTAAAAAAAAAAAAATAAAAAGCTTAATGAGTTAAAAAACATGCTTTGCTCAAAATGCATATTTTTCACAAATCTAGGATTAGTGGTACACAAAGAAACATATGCAAAAATACTGAGCTTCAGGTCTTGGCCGCACATTTACACAACTAATAATTTGTGGCCCTACAAAGTCACATCAATTACACTCTCCCTGCCCCGGGCTAGAATGATATTACTGTCTTCATTAAATGGCTCTTTAAATAAAGAGGCAATATGCTCTTTTCATTAAGCTCTTAATAATCTTAGCTTGAACAGGACTGAAGAAATTACTAAAAGAAGACATCAACAAAACAAGAACAATCTTCCGACTTACTCCGTGGCTATTTTCCTCATCAACTCTTTCCACTTAAGATGGAACACCACCAGCTCTCAGTGTTTAAAGCACTGTTAAAATTCTAAGGAGGTAATGGTAAGGGAGAGGTGTGTTCTCCTAATGAAGTCTATTATAAAATATTGGTAATAGGGAAACTGCTAACTAGCCAAAAAAATAAAAATAAAAGCAAAAGGAGAAGTATATTTCTCACATGTGGCAATAGCCCTAGAAATAAAAATCCTCATGACATAGCATCCTCTATGCTTGTATTGCAAGAGAGAGAATTTGTCTTTCCATTAACAATTTCTGCAGCGATAAATTCTTGAATCCATTTAATAAGAACTGAGTGTTAGAAACAGGGTGTGTGGAAAAACCAGAAAAAATTCCCTCTGCGTAAACACGGAAAAGGGAAGAGTATAATATAAGGCAGGAGGAGTAAAAGAGATGTCAAAATAACATAAGAGAAGAAAAGAAGCTAGGCAGACAAGGGAGGGGAAGAAACACGGTAAAAATAAGAGAATGAAGAGGGTCAGAGCAAAGTAATTGGGCACACTATTGTGTGCAATGAAACCAGATCTGTCCCAAGGGCAAAAATTTCCTAATTATTCTTCCTATTGCTGTATTCCTTAAGCATGTATCAAAGAGAGGTCTTGCAGAAAGGTCTCCCCCAAATACTGGTTATACCAAAGCCCAGATTATAAGTAGGTCCAGTAGCAAAACAGCAGTCAGCTTCATCTCATTACTGCTTTATTAATACCACACACTAATTGGGTGTGCTCAAAAGCATGTGTTCCCTTTTTCTTATCCCTTCCCTCATGTATGTCTGTGTGTGTGTGTGTGTGTGTGTGCATGTTTATGTGTTTCTGATGCTTTTGGAACTCTACATTTCAAAATTTCCATTGGCACGTCATAAAAGTACAAATTCCTGGACTCTACCTTTAGAGATTGGGATTTAGTAGGAATGTGTTGGTTCCAGGCATCTCTAATTGTCACAAGCTCCAGAGGTTATTTTGGCAAATCACAAAGACTGAAAATCATTGACAAAGTGGAGAGACTTGAACAGAAATTAAGTATATTATGTTTGAGTTGTGACTCTGAACTAATGGCTTTTAAATAATGACCATGAGGTCTTAGGTAATTCACTTAACTGTTCTGCAAAAATTAGAATACTTAGTCCTTACATTTGTTTAAAATGTGAAATATTAACATTCATCCTTTAATAAATCATGACATTTCTCTCATAACTTTTTATAGCTGTCTCTTTCTATCATTCTACTACTCTGATCTCTCCAGCACATGTTGTTTGAAGTTAAAAGGACATAACCATACAAAAACAAGAAAGAAAAAACTTATCCTTTTTTCATTGCCTTTTAGAAAAGCAATACCATAGTACATTTAATATCTTGCTATTGAGGCAATATGTAGTTCAGCTCATACATCAAGATACCAACTTTTCCCTCATCATATAAAAAGGTCAAGAGGGTAACATTAATTTGTTTTAACAGATAAGTGCCAGTACCACTCTGAACAAAAGGCACCCACCCCTATGCCACACACTGTCACAGAGAAATACGATAACATTAATCTTGCAGACGGAATGGCTATGAAGAATAAATGCAATAGTGTGTCACATTAAATCCTGTAAAACATTCTAAAACCTAAATGATCATCATTGTTTAGACATACGTGTGTAGCAAAGTGCTCTAGCAAAAATTTAACGTGTGATATTCTTCTATGTTTTATTGAGAGAGGCATTAGAGAATTACTTTGAAATCCCAGAGGGACACCTTGAGAAGGATGACTATAGAGGCCCCCAGCACCACTAAGACAGCCTCCCTCCAAATGATGAAATGTCTGGAAAATGGGTACAGTCAGAGATTTTTCATTTTAATAACAAAAAACAAAAGCTGCCCAACCTCTAGGTATATGTCTCCAGGAGCAGAAAGAGAACCGTGGAGCTAGTTCTGAAAAGACACTAAATGAGCTGAATAGCAAGAAACATGACCTTAAGAAGACAAGTGAAGGACAACTTTTTCTGAGCGTGACTCTGAGAAATTAAAGTTGTCGTCGCTCGAAAGTCAACATTGGCAGGGTGCCCTTGGCCAGTGTGGAGATGTGAATTAGCGGCATCTGTCGGAGCGGAGAGCATGCTTTTGTCAACAGCCACCAACTTGGCAGCTGCAAGCAAGCAATAGCGTTAGCAAAATGATGAGAATTCAGTCTCTCTTCTCTTATAACAGCAATTGAACTGACCTCTCAGCCCCTGGCTGGAGTGGGTAAGCCCTCTGTTTCATGGATGTTTTAAGGGAGGGAGAACCCCTGCTACTGTATTTCCTGTCAATATATAAGAAGACTAAAATCAATTTTAATTTGTGTTTAAAAGTCACAGAGAAGGCCAAATTCAGGTACATGCCCTCGTACATGTATTAGGATCTCAGTAAAGGCCATTCTTCAAAAAATAAAATTACCCTGTAAAAAATGGAAAAGGCACTTTGGGACCGATTGTCTTTCTGTAGACTCTGAGACTAAATCTCTATAAGGAAGAAGAGAGATATAGAATGCCCAGAAAGGCAACATACTCAACTTATTGGGGGAGAATTGAAGGACATGCACCCAGGTCAGGAGCAGGGAGGAAGATGTACCTGCAACACAGAGTGTATCACACAGTAGCTCTAGACCCACCTCCTGGAAAACTGGTATATGTTCCTTAACAGAAAAAATTTTGAAATAAGCTGCCAACTTCTCCAAAGTTGGCTGAAAGAACTGAGAGTCCTTCCAATTGCTGTAAAAAGTGTAGCTGTCTGAAGAATGGGTGAACTAAACAGTAAAAGCAGGGAGAATGAACCCAGCCCCTGGAGAATGTAGACTAACCAACCAAAAGGCAGCATCTGTGGAAAAGGATTTGAGCTGTAGCAGCCATATCCAGCAGAACAACAACATCAAAACCTACCTACCATCCACAGGCAAGAGAGGAAGAGAGTAATGAGAAGGTTTTATCCTCCATAACATAAATACGTCCTTGAGAAGAGCAGTCAGGAAGATAACCCCTTTCCCCATAAGGGGAGCAGGGAAACAACCACTAACCACTCAGTAACAAAATTTGGGTTGAGACAAGATCTAACCCCCTCATTCACTTTCTGGGTGGAAGACCATAAACAAGAGCCAACAAAGCTGTTGGAGAGATGCTAGAGGCATACCCGTCATCAGCAAAGTGGCTGGAATTGAGAAAGCTGGAAATGACAGCACAGTGAGCGCTGGCACCATGACCGTGGCTTTGCTGAAGGGTTTAGCATGCAACTGAGCCTGGGGGAGGCCGTGTGTATGTGGGCTGGCTAGTGGGAAATATTGCTAATAGCTAGGGTGTAACTTATCACCAGAAATGGCCCAGCGGTGCCCACATGCCTATTAGAATACAAGTTGAGGATGTAGAGGGGAGGTGGCAGGTAATCCATTTACCAAAGATACCCCATGCAGGAGCAGACAACTGGGAACCCCCATTTTTAGCACACACCTCTCAAAGTCATAATCATGCATCTGCGCTGCTCTGGGTATGCATCATGCACATTCATATTACAACTGGAAGGTTACCAATAACCTCACATTAGGACAATCCCCTTCTTCCCTTTGAAAACAAAATATCTCTCCACTTTGCCTCCTCTTTTGTTCACAGTAGTATGAAATGTGTCTCCGATTCCCTCCGACCTGCCACAGAGTACTAAAAGCAGTGACCACAGGAAGAAGTACCAGATGGCATACATATGGCTTTGGGAACAGCTTTCAGCAGTGGTCACTTCTTTTTTTTCAAGCTCTTCAAAATGTGTTTAGTGAGCAGAAAATAATGGGATAATTCCTTCAAATAAATGGAGCCTCCCCTGAACTTAATTAGCTAAAGTATGATGTTCAGATTAACATGGGTCTTCTTCTAAACTGGCTCAAGAAGGCAAATTATGTTAAGAACTATCACATACCCTACGGTCTCCCAGCCTGATCACCAAGGAAGTTGTTCTGGTAAGTGTTCAGAATAGCTCATAAGCAGTCTCAAGTCACACAACCATGTCCCAGTACACAGTAGCAGAAAAGGCCCTTGTGTGGTTCACCATAGATGGCTCACTCAGGCCGTGCAGATGTGACTCAATATTGATGGCTGGGACAGCAAACAGCACGATATGCTCTAAGATTTGAAGCAGCATAGCCCGACTGTGCTAATACAATAATAGAAACAGAGCGTGGGGTTATCAACAAGTTTGCCTACTACCCTGCAAATACTGTGAAAAGACCTATATTTAATGCATTACCACTCTGTAGATATTCTGGGGAGTTCTATTTATAGGCCAGATGATACAAGCGGTTGAATAAAATATGCCTCTCAAGTGACGTCATAACCATCAAATGCAATTGTTTGGTATTTGGGAAGACAGAGTCTGTAACCATGTCATTTAAATGTCCTAAGCATTTTCAGCACTGTAATACACATATTAATATTTTAAATGCATGCTTAGTCTGGTCAATGCAAAACAGTCATCTCATAAATCTGTCAGCATTGTAATACTGTTTTCACTTTAATCATTTTAATGTTCCTAAAACTCTGTCTTGCACATTTATTTTTATTTATGACCCTTAAAAATACATTGGAAATGCTTGTTTACGGTTGGACACCTTACTCCTTAGAACCATTCAGTTCACTCTCTGAGGATTAAGGTGGCGTGCACATGTTCTACTTTCAGGAATCTACCAAGAAAACACATGTCAGATGCCGTTATTCTCTTATACAACGTAAACATGTAACAGTTCTAGGTTTAAGGTTCTGGGTCTGAACTAATTATGGATGCTCTCCTATTCAAGTAAGCTCAGCTACTGCTGAATCCAAAAAATATTTTAAAGAATAAAAGTCCAAGAACTGGTACCACTGCTCATAATGATTGCCTATACAACTAAAAGAACTAACCCTCAGAAATTTAATGTCTCTGTCCCTACATGAAGCTATTTAATGCATCTCTGGGATTCTTTAATATGCAAAGGAAGGCTCAGAGCTAAGTGTCAGTGGAAGGGCTAGATGGAGCTAATTTGCTCTACATAAGAAAACAGAGTGAAATTTATTTTTGCACATAAGAAGGAAGGGGCAGAAGTGAGAAGAAGGAGAAGAGAGAAGAAACTTTGGCTGAGCTATGTGGAGGAAGACATTTTAAGAATAGTGTTATCTGACATGCTAAGATATAAATATACTCTTTCCCCCAAATCAACAAAATCTGCTCCAAATATATAAGAAGTGTAAGTGTGCATGCATGCATGTATCATTTAAACAAGTTAATAAATGTAAAATGCTCACCAATGCCTGGTACATGGGAAACTCTTAAAGAATGTGAGCTCTTAATGTGATTCATATTCATATCATTTACCATTTAAAACCTTGCCTCGAGAAAGTGACACAATATTACAACACACACAAGCAGTGCTGTTAAAAATGATTATTTTTTTAAGTAAACGTAGAAAAATATTGAAAATAAAGATTTTCACCAGGAACTAGGGTGACATAGTTACTCTAGTTAAACACAAAATTTAATTCTAAATTTCTAGTTGGTAGTCAAAAATAAAAACGCAATGTTTTTGTCTTTTACTAATTTGAGAAAAAATAAATATATGTTTATATATGCAGAAAAATATTCCTGGCACAAAATCTTGTGAGTTTATTGTGTGTCTTGATAAATTAAGAGCCACTAATTAACATGATGAGCAATTTACTAACTAGTTTGTTCTCTAAGTAGTCATTTTGCTATAAAAAGCCGGGGTAAAGCCGAAGATGCAACATTAAATCATAACTTCAAAGGCTGTTTTGCGGGGACAAAAGCTAAGCTAATAGAAGCTAGAAATGCTATTTCCTCTTATGTCAACACAATAAAAATATTTTTTAGAGAACCTAAAAGAATGGCTTGGTTAGCATACACATTGCAATATTATTTATTTTTCCTTACAAATATTTCAGAGTATCTCATCTATATTACTAATCTACCTCCTCAGTAAACAGGGCACATATCCCCAGGGACCACACACACCGTACTATAAGGGTTGTACCATGATGCATATACATTCTTAACAATTCTTTATTTCTATTTTCACCAAGACGTAAAAACAAAACCTGCTTTTTAAGCATCTCAGCATTGTTTGGTGAGTGATAAGAAACATATTCACATGTACTAAAGATAAGATTGAATGAATGGAATGGAAGAATGAAGTAGAACAGTGGTTCCCAACCTTTCTGGCAATCAGGGACCAGTTTCATGGAAGATAATTTTTCCACAGACCAGGGGTGGGGTGGGGCTGAGGGGCTGAGGGGAGAGGGGAGGGAGGCGGAGCTCAGGCGGTGATGCCAGTGATGGGGAGTGGCCGTAAATACACATGAAGCTTCGGTTGCTCACCCGCCAGTGCGGCCTGGTTCTTAAGTTTTATGGAAGACAACATTTTTTGGCAGGGGAGTGGCAGCAGAGCTCTGCAGCGCAGTCCCTAACAGGTCATAGACTGATAGCAGCATTCATAGTGACCAAGAAGATTATTTTAATTACATCTGTGCTTCCCCTTAAAAAGAAAAACTGCCATGGCCATGGTGGTGATTTATCACCATGTAAAAGATTATTTGATTAACAAAAGTTTTCATGGCCCAGTTCTACCCACCAAGTGCATCTGCCTGATCTTTACAAATAGCCAACTACTTTATGGAGAAGAAAATGGAGAACAAAAGCAGCTCAGCTCAAAAATATAAGGCAGCATTGTCAATCAGAAATTAAAACATAAGTCAGTGGAGAATGATGGATCAATTTATAGTCTAGCTTTCAGGAACTCAACACTCTTACTAAAATGCCTTGGTATACAAATATCAGTACACGATTTATTCCATGGGACAGAGGTGGGGAGGTGGGGGCAGGCAGAGCTCAGGAGGTGATGCATGGCCCAGTTCCTACCAGGCTACGACCAATACAAGGCTGCGGGCTGGGGGGGTGGGCAGTGTGTTAGGGTTAGTGTGTACCATTAATAATTTAAAGATTTCATCTTAGAAGGATCCTAAGAGATATCAGTTTTCAAGTTTAGGGGCATAGTCTCAGCCTACTAAAAGTACAGCAGCAGAACAGATAAGTAATGTTTCTGACCAGCTGTAACTGAGCACAGAAAAAAATATAAATAGCAAAATTGTCCTTTCTTACCTGTAACGCAGGAGAGAAGAAGCCAAGTTCACCGGGTTCATACACATCCAAAGAGAGGAAGCCAAAGAGGGAGGAAAAAAAAGAAACAAAAGGTCATTTTAGACAAAACTAAAATGTGGGTAACAATAAAAATGAAAGAGAGCCATTACATACAGAAAGCTTCTGAGTGCGTGGGTTTGTGAAGTCATTTTTTTCTGCCAAATCAACTTGAGTTAATTTGTATGTAATGTGGTTGACCACTAGACACTCTCAGGTGGTGCACAGCTGTTTCTGCTCACAATGATAGATGGACATAACCAGTCTTACATTTTGAACACAATTCAACGATGTCTCTATTGCTCCGATGAGTATGCATTACATTATCAATGTGCACACACATTCAGCTGCAGGGACCCTGCAGTTGCATCCAAACTCACGTTGAAAATGGATGTTAAGCCAAATATGAACAGTCTGAATGTGACCCAAGATCTAATTATTTGTTCCACTTTGTTTAAATATTGATTGCACCTCTAAAATATGCTAAGAGCCTATTCTGGAAGCCATAGCATATAGATACCAAACATAGCCTTTGCCCTTTACCATATAATATTCTACATGAATGTGGCAATATAAATGGGTATAATTGGAGGCCATCAATGTGTTATGAATTTGAGATCACCGAAAGGTTCTCCTGACACCAGCCCCACCAATAAACATTAGTCCCTGTTAAAATTCAGGTTTTTTTACATTGCAGGGATGTCACATTTAGAAAAACAATCTAAGCACAAAGCATTTTCTAAGATTTTTTTAGCAGTTGCCCATAAAGTCTCTAAGGCAATGAGATACACAGATCGTCCCAAGCCAGCATCAACTCAACTCAGCATGAGCTCTGGAAACCCTCAAATATGCCCCTGCCATTTTACCTTTCAAAGAAAACTATCAGGTCTCACTTTGCCCTTGGTAAATAACATTGCTCTATTAGAGTTTTCTTGCTTTTTTTTTTTAATTTTCTTAATCATTTTATTTTATTTGGAAGTAGAAGGAAACTTCTTTTCCCATACAAAAGAAGTCAAATTTCCTTTTCACACCTCTATAAAAACAAACAAAAAAACACAACTGAAAGGGGTTTGAGATATTTCACAACAAACTGATAATAATTGAACAGGGTCCAGCCTTTTCCTTATTCACCTTAGAAGGATCATTTCCAGATAAAGTCTTATCACTTAGGATTCCCAGTCAACCCAGTTCAGTTTTACCAGAACTGGCACTCCCTAAGCTATAAATTCTGCCTTTTTATGATGTTTGACCCAATGGCATTTTTGCTTATGAGTAATACTAGTTATCTGCTGGGTATGGTTGCTCACGCCTGCATTCCTAGCACTCTGGGAGGCGGAAGCAGGAGGATCACTTGAGCTCTGGAGTTCAACACTAGCCTGAGCGAGAGTGAGACCCCATCTCTACTAAAACTTTTTTAAAAATTAGCCAGAAATGGTGGGGCACACCTGTAGTCCCAGCTAATCAGGAGGCTAAGGCAGGAGGATCTCCTGAGCCCAGGAGGTTGCAGTGAGCCACAAGGATGCCACTGCACTCTAGCCAGGGTAACAATACAAGATTCTCTTGCAAAAAATAAGTAAGTAAATAAATAAATACATACTAGTCTTCCCAGCTTACTGCCTTTACAACTCAAGATGTCATCAGTCAGATCAAGGCTATTCTACTTTCATGCTCCCGAATCAGTGATATTAATCATACTGCACCTCCAATCTATCTGTAGTTCAAGAGCTCTTACTCTACAGAGAATTAACAAGTAAGTACATACATTTCTAAAAAGAATTTGAAGGTTATAAAGTAGTATAGCCTATACAAGCTAAGCCAACACAACTCAATTTGTGTTAGTAACACTAATGTTTATTTACATATTTCCTTGATCTGCTCATTTCATTAAAGAATACCTACAAAAATCCTATAGGTAACATCACACTTATTGGTAAGAAACTTAAAGGTTCCCCACTAAGGTCAGGAACATGGCAAGGATGCCCCCTCTTACCATTCCTTTTCAACATCATACTGGAAGACCTAGCTAATGCAATAAGACAAGAAAAAGAAAAAAGAGTATACTGATTGGGAAGGAAGAAATAAAACTGTCTTGGTTCACAGATTACATGATTGTCTATGTAGAAAATCCAAAAGATTCAATGAAAAAAAACTCCTGAAACTAATAAGCAATTACACCAAGATTGCAGGATTTAAGATTAATATATAATAGTCAATTGCTTTCCTATATACCAGCAATGAACAGGTAAAATGTGAAATTGAAAACACAATACCATTTACATTAGCAATCCCCAAAATGAAATATTTAGGTTTAAATCTTATAAAATATATATAATATCTATATGAGGAAGACTATAAAACTCTGATGAAAGAAATCTAAGAAATAAATAAATAGAAGGATTTTTCATGTTCATGGATAGGAAAATTCAATATTGTAAAGGTGTCAGTTCATCTCAGCTTGATATACAGATTCAATGCAATCCCAATAAAAATTCCAGCAAGGTTTATATGGGGAGAACCCAGATCAAAACTACAATGAAAAGAAGTCAATCAAAAAATGGGCCAAAGATCTTAACAGACACCTCACCAAAGAAGACATACAGATGGCAAGTAAGCACATGTAAAAATACTCCACATCATATGTCATCAGGAAAATGTCAGCTAAAACAACAGTGAGACACCACTAAACACCTAGTAGAATGGTCAAAATCCAGAACAATTACAACACTAAATGCTGAAGACACAGAGCAACAGGAACTCTCATTCATAGCTGGTAAGAATGCAAAATGGTTCAGCCGTATTGGAAGACAGTTTGGCAGTTTCTTACAAAATTAAGCAAACTCTTATCATACGATCTAGCCATTGCATGCCATAGTATTTACCCTGAGGAGCTGAAAACTTATGTTCACACGAAAATCTGCACATGGATTATATAGCAGCTTTATTCATAATTACCAAAGCTTGTAAGCAACCAAGATGTCTTCAGCAGATGAATAGATAAAGAAACTGCGGTACATCCAGACAATGGAATTAGTGAAATATTAATCAGCAATAAAAAGAAATGAGCTATCAGGTCATAAAAAGACATGGAGTAAACTTAAATGCATAGTATTACTAAGTGAAAGAAACCAGTTTGAAAAGGCTACTTCCTGTCCAATTCCAACTATATGGCATTCTGGAAAAGGCAAAACTATGGGGACATAAAAAGATCAGTGGTTTCCAGGGGTTATGGGGCATAGAGAGTTGAATTGATGGAGCACAGGATTTTTAGGGCACTGAAACTATTGTGTACTCTACTACAATGGTGGATACATGTCATTATATATTTGTCCAAACCTACAGAATGTACCAAAAGTGAATCCTAATATAAACTAGAGTTGGATGTTGGGTGATAATAATGTACCAATGTGGTTTCATCGATTTCAGCAAGTGTACCACCTGGTGGGGGGATGTTAATAATTGGGAGGACTGTGCATGTGTGAGGGCGGCAGGTATATGAGAAATCTCTGCACCTTCTGCTCCACTTTGCTGTGAGCCTAAAACTGCTCTAAAAAGTAAGAGTTCCCTTTGGATATGATAATACCAACAACCAAAAGTAAATGTAGATTCCTCTCTCTTTTTAGTTTTACACTTTCCTATAGATTTCTATTTTATCTACTTCTCTTTTTTTTTTTTTGAGACAGAATCTTATTCTGTCACCCGGATAGAGTGCAATGGTATGATCATAGCTCACTGCAACCTCAAACTCCCGGGCATAAGCAATCCTCCTGCCTCATCCTTCTGAGTAGCTGGGATTCCAAGTATATACCACCACCCGTGGCCAATCTTTTCTATTTTTTTGTAGAGACAGGGTCTCACTCTTTTTCAGGCTGGTCTTGAACTCCTGACCTCAAGTGATCCTCCCACCTTGGAATACCTACTTTTTTATATTTAATGTTTGACTGAACTTGAAGTGAGGAAAAACAATAATTGTGTGCAATTGATGGAAAATCATTTTGATAGCTGGTCAGAACCTAGACAGATTAAGCTGACTCAGCCCAGGAAATGATCTTAATCAAATCACTTGATCATTATGAGCTTTTAATAGCACTGCTGAGAAGACCAAATAAAAAGTTAGTCCCCATAGGACAGACAATGCTTTATTCAAGCTGAGCTTTTTTGGGGTGGGGGGGTGGCAGGGAACAAGAATGAGAATCTAAAGAGATTGAAAATTATCATCATATGAGTAGAAAATGCATTCTGTTTGGTTTTAAGGAGCCAGATTTGAAAGCTAGTGATCTCAGTATCATAACCAGTCTCTCATTCAGTCTCTACTGGGAGTTATGGCAAAGAAAGCAGACTGAAAGATGAAAATAATGAGCCTGCATTTGCCCCAGGAGAAAAACTCTGAAGATCAGTGTCATAGGTATCTAGCAAACACCATCGCTGGTGTAGAAATAGGCAACTCTCTGGGTTTTTATTAATAAGAATATTTATAAAGCATCCACAGTGTGTGAGAGATGCAAAGGACAAGAGTGGAAAATGAAGAGTATTTACTGAAACTTTCAGCAGTAGTAAGGGATTTCCCCCTCCCCCATTTTTATTCTTTTATTTTTGGAGTTAACAAAGCATAGAAGGTGAAGATCTAAGAACAAGGAAGTTAGCATGTTGTGAGAGGCACAGAGGTGAGTAGGGCGCACAGAGAATAAAGAAGGGAAGAAAGAAGCAAAGGTGAAGGAGGGGAGAGCCTGGCCAGAAACAGAGAATTTCGAAAAATAATTAGTTTCCCTTCGGAGCTCCAAAGGGCTTTCGAGTTTCCAAAGCACTTCGCACACATGATTTTATCCCGCCTGACATCACGCCTGTGAGACAGGCAGGCAGGGGTCACCACCCTGATTCTTCTTTTTCAGCTGACACTTGAGACTCAGAGAGGCTGCAAGTTGCCCAGAGTCCCTGAGCGGAGGAGAAGGAAGGAGCCGCGCGCGTTTTTCGATGGCAGAAAGCAGGTGGAGAGGCATCCTGCGGAAACAGCGAGCTTTGAGGTTGGTGGAGCTGGGGCCTGTGTACCTGCTGGTGTTAATACCAGCCCTTTCCCAAGCCAGGCTGCTCTGGAAAAGGAAAAATCCTCAACTGGCAAAACAGCATTTCATTAAGTCTTGTTTATGTACTCTTAACTCATTCTACAAACGTTTACTGCAAGCCTACTATGGGCTTACTCTACAGAAAAATGGACTCTGAGTCCTCCCTAAAAGGAACAAACAACTTCTCTCAACATTTACACAAGAGGAAAAGCAAGAAACAGAGCTCTTATTTATGATAACTTTTTTTTTTTTTTTGAGACAGGGTCTTGCTCTGTCTCCCCAGGTAGAGTGCAGCGGACTCATCATAGCTCAGACAACCTCAAAATCTTGGGCTCAAGTGATCCTCCTGCCTCAGCCTCCTGAGTAGATGGGACTACAAGTAATTAGGGCCCAGCTAATTTTTCTATTTTTAGTAGAGACAGGTCTCACTTTTGCTCAGGCTGGTCTTGAATTCCTGACCTCAAGTGATCCTCCCATCTCAGCCTCCCAGGGTGCTAAGATTACAGGCGTGAGCCACCACGCCCGGCCCTGCTTGCTTTTTTTAAAAATCAACGAACACATTTTTTTTAAATTCTCACTTTCTATCATAAGCTTTTCTCAACAGCCTTGACAAGAATTCTAGATCATGTGCTGTTAGATCTCAGAGAATTCATCTTACTTTGACTCAATTGGTGTCTTGAGGCAGAGGACAGAAATGAGTACAATGTACTTGGTGGTTAATTTAGATCCTGAAATTTATGATGCAGAGGAAATCAAGAAATTCTCTTTCCTGTCAAAACCCTAAATTCCAAGTTATAAATTAGAAAATAAAGGTTTTTACATGAAGAAGATATTTTTGCAATTAATCTTTGGAATGACTCTAAACAAAAGATGTCCAAACCACTTAGTACACCATTCTTTTCTTTTTTTTCTTCCCTTTAGTACATCACTATTTTCAAGTAGACATAAATATTTCTTCTATAATGTTCCTTGGTACCTGGGCATGATGAGCTCCAGAGTACACTGGGGCCACACTCAGATGAACCCACAAGCTGCATCAGCCCACACTTTGCAGTATTGCACTAAATTTCCATGCCAACCGCTTTTTAAAGGGAATCTGACACCAAGATGGCAGAAGGTAGACAGGAGTGAGGATCAGATAGTAGCAGGTGGAGAGAAGCCTAGAAGGACCCAGTGATACGCAAAGATACACTCTAGGAAACATTCATAGCATCTTCACAACAAAGCAGCCAAATTCCTGAAAGCCGCTAGAACATGAGTATCTGCCCCATCTCAAGAATCATCAGCCCAAAATTTGGAAAGTTACATCCAGAGAGTCTTCACAAACTCTACTTCCTTCTCTATACATGCATGCGTGCACACACATACATACATTCTTATATTTTTAAAGTGGAAAGCTTTCTAGTCCTTGTGGTAGACAATACTAGTGTTTTCCAGTATCTGGAAGGTTTCTCACTACTCAGCACACAAAAAACCATACTTCTCAGCATTCCTGTCATTGTCATTGGGTGGGCCCATATGACTAGCTTTAGCCAATGAAATGGGAGAAAAACAGTGGGTCACTTTTGGAATAAGGTGAAAAACTCACACACAACTCCCCAGTTGCTTTCTCTCACTGCTGTGGTGATTGCAGAGCTCTCTTATTGAGTGGAGGCAACACAGGGTTGGAGCAGCTGCATTGCTGAGCATGCAGGATGACTGCCCCAAAGAGTTGCCTAATCCTACAATGAACTCTGTGTGAGACAGAAATAAGCTTTGTTAAGCTACAGAGATGTGGGTTGTGCTTTTTATAGCAGTATAACTTAGTTTAACTTGACTAATACAATCCACTTGTCCATATTATTAATTACCAAGTTCTCTTAATTCTATCTCATCAATATTTCTCAAATCCATCCAATGCTGACCATTGTCACTACCTTAAATCAGGTTACCATTCCCTCTTGCCTGTATTGACGGGGCAGGTCTCTGTGGTCTTGATCCATTCTAATCCATTTTCCTGTACAGCCAGAGTCATCATTCTAAAGTTCAAACCCGAGCCTTTAATGTTTTACCTAAATCATTCAACAGCTCCCCATTGCTATAAGGATAAAACACAAACTCCTTCCATGGCCTTCAAACCCCTCCATAATCATTTAACTCTCCAGTCTCATCTCTTGACATCCCACTCTCTGTGCTTCAGTCCTATATATGATTTCTCTGGAACTCCCAAAGTGTATGACTCACTGTCCCCTCTTCCTGAACACTGTTGTCCATCTGCCCAACTTTCTCTAGGCTAATTCCTTAGAAACATGTCTGGGCAAACACCTCTTTCCCTGGCTTGTTAAGGCTTAATTGACTGTTACAGAGTCTACCTATGCTCACTCCTGTTCCTGGTCACCACTTCAGTATATATAATTGCCTGTCACTCCTCAACTAGAGGGAGAGCTCCTTGGCACACAGATTATTTTCTAGTCATCACCCTATTCCCAGGGCCTAGCACATGGTAGACCTCCAGTAAGTATTTGTCAAATGAATGAAAGAATGAATGAATGCTTAAATTCAATGTGCCCTTCTCCTGGTTTCCCTTCCCAGTGATTCTAAAGGCATAGAACAGAAGGAAAGAGAAAGGACTTATGAGTCAAATCAATGTCTTTGGATTTTTCCTCTACCCCTTGGAAACCGTGGAACCCTAGGCAAATAACCTAGTCTTTCTTATCCTAGCCCCCAAATCTCTGTTTATAAAATGGGAGTAATCCTATCTCCCTATGGAGTTGTGAAAATTAGAGTTGTCAACATAAAACAGGCACAGCGTGAGAGCCACCAAGCAAATGCTAAATATAAGTGGTTGATATAACATCATTCTTCTTATTATTATTGATCATATAAAAACTAGTCTGGTGGCAGCAATGGAAATGCAGTTACTTGGAAGGGAGATCAGATTTCATTTGAAGCAAGAACAGTGTAAACAATTAGACTGGAGATGAGTCTACAGAACTCTAAGGGGATAATGGACTCCTACTCAGCCTCCCTGCCAGCTTCCACTGTCCTCTTCATCCTTTATATTTCTGTATGGACATTAACGTTTAAGCTACTTCAACATTTCTTCCTTTTTTGCCACTTAAGACTCCTGCCAGCATTCCTTGCCTTCTCCATGTTCTCTTCTCTTATCATCCTTCAGATCCTTCTCTGCACATTTCCCTTTTTATATCTCTAGCCAAAAAGAAAGCAGGCAGTTAATGAACACAAATGAAACTGAGCAATCTATCCTCACTTAAAATACGAAGTCTTAATTCCAGGTCTTCAAATGTTCGCATCACTTATTAATTCCACACATATTGATTGAGCACCCACTGTTCAAGGCCTGGGGCAATGAGCTAGGTACTATTTTATTCTCTAAGCAAACATGCATTAGTTACAAACTACTGGCCATACCTAATCAGAATAAAATTTCTTGGAAGAAAAGTTAGTCCCCTTTCTTAATACTGCAGCCTTCTTGATACCCAGCCAGAGAGGAGTTTTGTTTTGTTTTTTGATGAAGCTTGCAGCCGATTGGAAATACAGTATTTTGTTTTCATATACATGAGACTTGCTTTTTAAATCATGAAAATCAGTCACTCCTTTGATTGAACCAGGATGTCAGGACATGCAGGCATGTCAGTTCTCCTGTTCTAAGAACTTAAGTCTACAAATAAATAAATGTACTTATCTCTTGAACCTACAGATCTTACAGGTGTCCACAAAGCATAGCTATTGTCGTCTATTAAAAATACAGTAATTTTTAATTGTTTGTGTTACTTGCTTCTGTCATTCCTAAAGGAGTTTGATGAACAAAATGAAAAGTTTATTCACGTTCCTTTTTTATTCCACTATTCCATTCCCCCAGTCCAAAGGGCACATCGTCTAAATTCAATGAGGTAGTAGGATAGTGACCATATTCTGGTTAGGAATTCCAACGGCTTATCTACCAGCTCGTGCTAGGCAGAGTCCGACTCACAGAGTGGGGAGTTTGGCCTCTGAGTCCTCATGAGGAAAATGGAAAGAAATGCTACATAGCCAATGTTTTATTAAAAGTAGTTGATTTTAATAGCATTACCCAAAGTTAAAGAGTAACCTTTCTTAATAACTTCTGTGCCATATTAAATAGTTGGGACTGTCAGGAAATTCCTCCTTACAATTTACTTCAACCCCTCATCTGTGTAAGATGCTCTGAATTATTGAGAGGAACTCAAGAACACCATTGACTCAAGACGTCATCATTCTCAGCTCTACTCCACCAGCTTTTTCTTTTTTGGGGGAGGGGGGCGGGAGACAGGGTCTTGCTCTGTCACTCCGGCTACAGTGCAATGGCGTCATCATAGCTCACTGCAACCTCAAACTTCTGAGCTCAAACCACCCTCCTGTCTCAGCCTCCCAAGTAGCTGGGACTCTAGGCATGTACCACCACCCCTGGCTAATTTTTCTATTTTATGTAGAGACAGGGTCTCACTCTTGCTCAGGCTGGTCTTGAACTCCTGGCCTCAAGCAATCCTCCCGCCTCGGCCTCCCAAAGTGCTAGGACTACAGGCGTAAGCCACCAGGCCCAGCCAACTCCACCAGCTTTTGATATCAACTTTTCCTCAGGGATTGGTTTCCAATCATTAACAGCACAAACATATTTCCCTTTCTATGATTCAGGAACGCTACACCACAAATATATCCCATCCAAGTGAGCAACATTTGGTGACATTCTCAAGATCTAATGTCACCACAAGTAGTAAATTGTCTCAAGGAATGATTCCAGTCTTAGTTCTCTGTCCCCTTCAGCAACCCATCCATCAGATTTGTCTATGGATCCCAAGCATCTGTCCAGGGAAATTAACCTAATTTCTATCTGTGTTCTTGCAGTGGGAAGGCTCCAGCAAAGATGAAGACAGTTTCTTCGTATCATGTCCATTCATTTCAGATTTATTCCTTAAATTTAAGAGCTTTCACCCGCAATGAGGATGCACACCATTCATCCCTTTCAACAAAAATATAGCTACCTCTTATTTTCAGGTTGTTGTTGTTCTCTCCAAGTAAAAATTTACCAGCTGCCAAGGTACCTGCAGATCTCAGCAGGTGAGCCTGTGTTCTTCTAAAGCAGCCTGAGCGCGAGCACTGAGAGATCAGGTGGATTTTTTATTTGTTTGTTTGTTTTCATGGCTCCTCTTGCCCTTCCTCTATGTGAGAGTTTGGGGATGAGGTTAAGCCAATTATCATAAGCTCCATTTCAACTTGCAAATTCCTCATTTTGGCATATGACCACAGATGTTTGTTTGGCTTACTGCGGTGACTCCCAGGTTTACAAATGGACAAAGTTACAATGATTCCAACTGATTATTTTTTGACCTGGGACCATTGTCAGATGAGTTAAGTCTCTAATGAACTCATACTTACCATTAGCAAAAACAAATTCATAATAATTTAGGAGGGTTTTTTTTTTGTTTTGTTTTTTGTTTTTTTAGTACTGGTTGCTGGGAAATGCAGCTATTTTCTCAGAGCTGAATTCTGGCCAAATAGCTTCTGCTGACATGTGCCTTAACAGACTACTGACAGTCAAGGGACAGG
This sequence comes from Lepilemur ruficaudatus, assembly GCA_963574885.1. Lineage (NCBI taxonomy): Eukaryota > Metazoa > Chordata > Mammalia > Primates > Lepilemuridae > Lepilemur > Lepilemur ruficaudatus. Next base: position 30,340 of record CAUYRT010077938.1, on the reverse strand, counting down.
TGGATGTTTCCAGGGAAATAAAAGAAACTTCTGAAAACTAGCTTGAAGGACACATTATATATTTATTATCAAGCAACTAAACCATTATGCTTGTATTAGTGCCCAAGGCCTTAAGGAAAACGTGCATCCATGGAACCTATTTTAATAGCTGCTATCAACCTCCTGTCATCCCTGTTTAGTGTGCCCAGAGCTACTGCCCTGTTGCAAGGCACTGTTTAGACCACAGAGCAGGCTTCTAAGTCATTGCCCATCTTCTTGATCCAAAACCAAACAAGTGCAAGACTGAAGAGTCAGGATAGCTCAGGGAATGGAATACGCTCTGAACCCAAGAATGTTCAGGACTCTTTGTATTGGGCATCAGAGCAGGAATTTCCAGATGCAAAATAAACATTGAAAGGTCTATTTAAGGACGAAATAAAACAGTCTTACTGGTGGGAGGATACAGTTGTATTTTAGCCTTGAACTTTGCTTTTTCTACTTGGAGAAATTCCCATTATTATCTACTGCTTCTGCATAACATAATCTATTGTAATGGCCAACAGAAAAAACAGGGTTTTCAGTTCTCATCTCAGCGTTGCACTCAGCTTCTGTTTGAGCTTAAGCAATTTTTGAAAATGTCTTGTGCCTTGGTTTCTCATCTGAAAATTAAAAATATGGAGAGCAATCCAAAGATTGTTTGAAAGATATAATTAAAACGAGTCTAGCTAGAGATAATCATTTTCTGTTTATTCTTTTTGCATTAACGTTGAGCTAGCCTCCCTGAGGCAAACAGTCTTGAGAGGTCTTTTTTTCCCTGGACTTCTGATTTTTCTTCATGGTAGCCAAATTATTCTTCTATCCTTCTATCTATTGTGGTGACTGAAGATAAGCAAGAAACTCCAAATTATTAACTTACTACATAAAACTTGTATTACTGTATACTAAAGGCTATTTTTTCTTTGCACTCTCATAAAAACATCAGTGCCATACATTTTTATAATCCAAAGAGCCCTCTTAAAACTTAAAATTTGACCCACACAGATTTGGCACTGCTCTCTTCTCAGGGTCCTATACTTGCTCTTCATTTAAGGAAACTGTCACCATTCCTTTCTCTTTTTACACATTTTCTATGCATTTGAACATAATCCCTCCAGTCCCTTAGCTAACCTACTTTGTCCTAATGCCATCACCACCAGCCATCCTTTCCATGAGTCACTCCCTAACATCAGGAGCCAGCCTCATCTTCCCCAAGCTCCAGCCTCATCTGCCTGTACTCCTCACCAAACCTGACACACTGCCATCACTAACAACTCCGTGTGATTAAAGGAACCATCACTCTCAGTGCTGTGCTTAATGCGGAGCAGTTAACATTAAGATGTGTCCAACAGGGAAAAAAATTGAGGGAGGGTTCATAAAATGAAGAGGGTTCATTGATCAGCAAAAATCAATGAAGCAAAAACAGACCATTTTCCTCTCATCGATTTTCACTGCCCATTGTCTATTGACAGCTGTCCCTGCAACTTTCCACTCCTTTTGTGGTTCCTGGGAAAGCCACGTGACAACACAGGAACACTCACAGCATTTGGCCAGGCCCTTCCCGTTCCACCAGGTTAAAACAATATACTGGAAAGAAATTCACCCAGAAAAAAAACAATTCTAGATTCTCACTTAAGAGTACACTGCAGCCAACGTGCTCCTGAGCTATGTTGTCCTCACTGGTTTCTGATGAAATCGCACCGCAGCCTTTTCTCAGTGGCCTCTCGACTTTGGCCAGCCGCCTTCTCAGTTACGCTGTCCTGTGGGAACCGAGACCTTCCCTTTCTCAGACTCAACCTCCCTATTTCAGAGAAATTACAGAAAGTGCCATCCATCATCTGCAAAAGTCAGGAAGTGTAAGTCCCTGCCAAGAGCAGGGACAGATATTCTGAGTAATTGGACGCTGTCTCTGTAGACCTAGCTGCCGCCCGAGCAGCTGGAGACAAGAGGTGAGATGACGAGAAACCTTCCCCAGAAGAGGATGCGATGCCAGACACTTCAGATTTCATCTCAGAGGCAATCAGGTGTGTGTCAAACTCTCTACCTATTTTTAAAACAGCACATGCATTCTAAAACAAGCCACCATATACTTTTTTAAGAAGTTATTTACCATGGTGTGTCATGCAGTCACTTAGACTCTAGAGAAGGTTGGCACGAGAGCTCAGATAAAGATAAACTCCTTTTGATACATGCCTGGAATATGGAGGAACTCAGCCCTGGCTGCATTCATCACCCTTTGTTTTTCCAATAAGAAAATAACCTAATAACAACTAAGTCCCCCTTTCTTTATTAGTATTCCACTAGGGGTACTCAAGGCTGTGCCTTTAACTACGTATCAGTCAATGGCAGGGCAAGAGTGCTCCCTGTGTAATTAAACCTGCCCAAGTTCAGGCAGACACTGCTTGGCAAGGTAGTAGTTTTGAAATATTTACAAGGTGGTGGGGAAGAGCACACATCTGCCTTTGGAAAGGGACTTAGGGTTTAGGCATGTGCTTATAATACTAAATATCTGGATGCTCTAGATAAAAGAATAACACCTACAAAATTAAGCTAACAGTGACATATCGGGTAAGGTCTACCATCTCATAACTATAGAAATAAGATACTCCTAACAAAATCTTACTGTGTGAATCCAGTGAATGAGTCATCCTAGAAGTAACCAACCATCACTCTTTCCTTCCATCTTCCTTTCCTCCCTCCCTCCCTCCTTCCTTCCACCTTCTCTCATCTTCTCATTCTCCTCCTATTGTTTCACAAACATTGATTGAGTGCCTACTAAGAGCCAGATACCAGGGACACATGATTACTTAAAATATTATTGTAGCCCTTGAGGAGCTGTCAATTCTATTTGGAGGGACAGGTAGCTAAAGCAGTGATATACCACAGAACAATAAGTACCGTGATAGAGATATGCTTACATGATTGCAATGAATGTTTAGTTTTCAAGGTCAAGTTCAGATTCTTTAGCTAGGTATGCTGGGTTGCTAGGTAGGCAACTGCCTCTGGCTGATCTCTCCAGCCCTCCTGTATGTACAGTTGGATCTCTGTTGAGCGTAACATGTTGCTTTAGATTTTCTCACATGCTGTTCTTTCAGACTTTTCTGTCCTTCTTTATCTAGCTTACTCTTTAAAACTGAAGTCAAGAAAATACTTCCCCTGGGAAGCCCTCCATGATTCTATTAAATACACATCAGTTCCCCTTCTCTGTACCCTTAGCATCTTACACTAGCATACCTAGCTAAAGAATCTGAACTTTACCTTGAAAACTAAAAATCCATTGCAATCATGTAAGCTATCTGGGACTATGGTAGGTTGGATTCTCGTTCTTAATTTTTACTCCCTCCCCCTGCCACGTGAACTTGCAATAGAGTGGAGAAGGTAAGTGTATGTCCTCAGCCCACTGACATTAAGCTTGGCCCAGTCTCTGGCTCTAAACAATAGGATGTGGGTGAAAGTGACAATTGCCACTTCTGAGCCCAGGCCTTCAGAAGCAGCCCATGTTCCCACGCAGGCTCCTGCCTTAGAAAAACAAGCTGGAGGCAGCCTGTGTCCCTTCAGCCCCGGTCCCTCAAGGAGCAGACACAAACCTGGTTGCACCAAACCCAACTAAACTCAGCCCAAATCAGCCAAACCTCAGCTCCTACATACCCATGAGTAAGGAAAATAAACGCACATTGCTGTAAGCCCCTGAGATCTGGGGCACTGTTTATTACCCTGCCTTATTGTAGCAATAGCTGACTAACAGAAGTACTGAGTCCATTTCCCACCCTCCAATCCCTGCTCTTTTAACCAAAATAAAAGGTAATCATCAACTCAGACTTCATAAGGAACTCATTTTAGATAAAATTAACTCCTTTGATAAGGACAATATGTCACATTGTGTTAATAAGGAAAGTATATAGGAATGTTGAAGCTATTCTGGATAAAATCACTTTCTTATAAATGAGGACTGTAGTCTTATGAAAATGAGAAAATACTGGCAGAGCATTGTTCAATCATCCCGTGGATTTTTCAGTGAGCACTGAAATAGACATGTCCTGGAGGGACTGCCCAGCTCACGGTGCCCATCCTCTGTGAGTGGCCCACAGTACAACCCTAAAAGCCGTGTTTCTACCACTTGCCTCTGCTCCCCTGGCATAGCGGACTGGAACTAAGGATGTATAAACTCAAAGCAGGGAAAGGGAAGCCAATAAGAAGGAAAGCTGGCCTGCAGAGGGGAAAAATGGGGCAAAAACACAGAAAGAAGCAGAAGCCCCGTAGTTATTTGGCCCGCAAAGGCAGAGGACATCCAAGATAAATTGTCTTGGTTCTTACAGCTGTCTCTTCCTATTCCCAGTCCTCCAAAGCCTGGTGGCACTTTCTGCCTTTTGACCCAACATGTAATTCTAAGTAATGATAATAAGTTCTCCTTTTGCTTAAGCTTGAGAAAGGTTCTGTTACTTGAAACCAAAAGAAACTTGAAAATATATTTATATGTCTCATGTGTGCCATACATGTGCTAGTAACTAACCATCTAAGGGAAACAGGTCAGACAAATGAATAGACATTTTCTAACAGTTTTCAGTTTGTCAAAAAATACAGAGGCTATTTCTTTCCCAGACTTGGAGGAGTCCAAAAAGTCCTTTTGGAGGAACTGATATTGAAGCTGAAACTGAAATGGTGAACTGGAGATGGCTGCATGAATAGATTCCCAAAGAGGGTATAATCAACAGGGTCAAATACCACCTAGGTGGGCAGTAAGTGGTCTGAGACATGGCCTCACAGCTGAGCAAGCAAGAGCATCTGCTAATATTGAGAGAAACTTTAGTAGAGTGGTCAGGACAGAAGCAAGACTGCAGTGGGCTGAAAAGAGGAGTGTGAAAGTAGAAACCAGTGTAGACAACTCTACATTTTCAAGACACATGACTATGGAATAGGCAAGGCGGTTAGTGGAGGAGTATCTGGGATGGAAATGAGAAGTTTTGTTTTGTTTTGTTTGTCCCTTTGCCTAAGTGGGAAAGGCTTCACATTCCAGACATGAGACACAGGATGACATATCTTGAAGGGGGTATCTTTTGTGGCAAATAATGAGCAGAAGGAACAGTACAATGAAATTGGGAAATAATGTGTCAAGAAGATAAAGACAGTCCATTCAAAACATGCAAATTTAGTCAAACTAAACTGTTCTTATTATAAAATAACTGCTCAGGAGGAAATTATTTGGGGGGAAAAATGCATTGCCATCCTTAAAAGGAATGCCTAAAAACTAATTACTATTCCTAACTTATTTATCCCCAATGCCTCACCAACATGATCCTTTTGTAATAGATTCATATTTCAAAGTGTGGAATGAAAAAAACATGGGCCAACTAGAGATGACACAGAGACAATACTCTCAGGTATAACAGCAAGGGGAAAAGTGAATATGAGGAGATTTTTAATACTACTAAATTATAGGGTTGGTTTCCTTTTACATCTCTCACTTTCCAAAGTATACTTAATGCACATTAAACAAATAATTGAAAATTTATTTTTTTGAAGAATCTTATACATGTATGTAGCATTATTTGATAAAGAGTTCCCTTATTAAAATTAATTGTTTTTAGAGACAGAAAAATATTAGCATGGAAAGAAAACTATCTGTTATAAAATAATCAGAGCACAGAAAACTTTAAAAAGTGTTGTACCAGCAACATTTCTTAGACCAGTAACTGGAATGCTTTTAAGACACTGCCATTACCCCTGCAGCCACTACCATTAATACCATCTCTACCAACACCACCATCACCACCACCAACACCAACAACACCCCCATTTCTACCATCACCAACATCAACACCCCCACGACCATCACCACCACCACCACCATTACCACCGCCATCACCACCAACACCACCATCACCACCACCAACACCAACAACACCCCCATTTCTACCATCACCAACATCAACACCCCCACGACCATCACCACCACCACCACCTCATCACCACCACCATTACCACCGCCATCATTACCACCACCACCACCATCACCACCACCATCACAATATCTGAACCATGACTTGCTGTTTGACTCAGTAATTTTTTAAAAAGGCGTATTCAATTGAAACCAAATGCTGGGCTACTTTTGCTCCTGAACCTCCTTTCCTGCTCTGTTTGGGGTTAATCAACATACAAATGCAGGCCAGTGGCAAGGGTAGAAAGGGGAAAATTAAGCCTCAGAGTGAAAGGTAGGGGAGCTGGATACCAAGTAGCTTCATTGCCATAATGACCTGCCTCTCAAAGCACACTGGCCTGCTGCAGGAAGGAATTCTGAGGAACTTCCAAAAATAGCATGTGCAGCCAGGGCTTTATTTTTAATGTCCCAGCATTGAAAAAAAAAAAAAAAAAAAAAAGGAGGGGGGGATTCAACTAAGCCAATGATGGAGAAAACTAATTTCATGGTAAAATAATTCTAGAATGTATTTAAGGTGCACTGGCAAGACCATTTTCAAAGAAATCTGCATTACAAAACATGCATGGGAATTGAAGACTCCATTCAGACAACCTCCAGCTGCTAAAGAAAAACTGTTATTCTTTAGCTCTCTCCCACTGTTTCCTGTAAACAATTTTATGAGGGAGAAAAAGCTTCTTTACCTCATTGGCCCTTGTCAAAAGAAAGGCACAGCGTGGGGTAAATATTTTGTTTTGTTTCTTCCATTAGCAAACATTTCTTTTCTTTAGTAAAAGACATGAATAAACAAAAAGAAAACGGTGGTGCTGCAATCATTTACTAACTTCCTTGAAGGAGATCAATATGGAAAGTCATCTAAAATGGTCTTTTTTAGGTCTTGCCAAAGAAAGGAGCTCGGTGAAGACATATCTTCCTGTGAGCCTTTGTTTAATGCCAAAAGATCCAAAATAGAGATTTTACTCCTTGAAAATGTCCAAAATTCTATATTATGGCTTCCACAGCATCCATCAACAGGGCTCCATAGAATTCAGACAGTAGATTTTTCTCATTGTTTATGGTGATAACACCCTATCCCAGCAGGTGTGTGTTGGGTGCACTTAAACTTGCAGTCGGAACTGTAATTCACCCACAGGCTCGCATTAGCATGTTTTTTACTTTCAGTTTCCTTGCTTTCCTTGCAGAAAAAGGAGAGAGGATTGATATTATAACATCATGATGTGCAGTGTGCTCATGCGCATGTGTGGGTGTGCGTAACCTGTTAAATGTTAAATAAAATTCAAATGAGCACACAAAGTAATTCAATTAAATGATCATATAACCAAATAAATGTTCTATCAGTTCAATTTCCATGTTCGTATTCAAATTCATTTCAATTTAAAGACACTCATTTTTTCCTTTCTAGGACTTCTTATAATTTATGAGAAAAAATGCCCATTCAAGGTGCCTAGCATATCATGCCATCCATTGTTTGTTCATTTGCTTCTAAGCCTGATTTGTCGTTTTCTTAAAATTAAGGCTGATTTATTTAGGATCATGTGCAGCAATTTCTGGCATTCTAAAATGCAAATAGCTGCTTGGAAAAGTCAACAATAAAGTATGTTTAAAGACAACAGAAGTTTTAATCAATGGGAAACACAGCCTTTCGGTGTCAACATAAACACAAGACTGAATAACATTAAACACAGCACCCCAGGCTGAGGGGTTTAACGAAGTGAGTTCCAAATTGCTGGGTTACTGCCGCCAGGATAATACTGAACAGTAGCGCTGTTCTCTGTCCACACCTGGCGCTTGCACCAGCCTTGCACTCTGCTTTATTTCACAGTAAGGTTGAATGCCACGTGTTCAGTGGGTACACACAGTGGGTTAAGAGTCAGCCGCCAGGTTTTTAATTGTGAGTGTACCACCTAATAGTCATCTGACTTTGGACACGTGATTTTCCTTCCTCGTCTCAATTTACTCATCTACCAAATAGTGCCCCTGTGATATTGTTGTTACAAGGATTAGGTCGGTTAATGGGTAAAGAATGTTTATTATGTAGAAAATGCTAAATTAATGCTGTGTTTGTTATTATCATCATTTATTATTATAATAAATTATTATTATTAACATGGTTATCTGTCCCTTTAGATTATAGGTTTCTTGAAAAAAAGAACCAGGCCCTGCACATCCATGTAGTGTCAACAAGCCTTGTGCGTGGTATGTGCTCCACACATTAAACCTGTCTAGTGTCTGGTTTTTATTAGAAATTCTACTGAAGGAAAGATAAAAAATGACCAGGGGCATAATTCTAAAAGAATAATGAGAATTCCAAAAATATCCCATTTTGCAGCATGATCTTGCCTCTCTTTTCCTATGAGACTAATTAAAGAGAAACGGGACTCAGGACAGATTTGAGCAGAGGATGGTGCCAAGTGCTGAACGGCTTTCCTGCAACCCACGTTGTCCTGCGAACTTTCTCTTTCACACCGTGTTGAATGGCAATGCCGGAGAGAGACCTTCCCATTTAAAGGCAAACAGAATGGAAGAAGAGTTGGAAAGCGTAATCAAATTTTGAAACTCCTAGGAAACAACAGGCTGGGATCTGTATATGTGATATAGTGAACTCAAGCACAGCAGACTCAGAGATAGCAGGGAAGTTTGTAACGTGTCGCAGTGGGAATCGGAAAGGACACACAGGAAACACGCAGGTAAAGGTGAAATGATGGAAATAGAGGAAACCAGCTGCCAGTGGTAACTTGGCTTCAGTAATACTATTTTTCTAACTCTCCCCCCTAACATTTCTTGCTAACTAGTATAGAAAAAATGAACTCTACGCAGGGGACACCTGCCCTCTTTTAAAGCTGTGACCAGGAAGCTTTCCTATGGGACACAGGCACTCTTCTCATCACGGGAGATTTCCAACTTAAAACTGATAATATGGTCCATTCCATTGTTTTTAGTTTTGTTGACGTATAACTGACAGATGGGATTTGTATATACATTTAAGTCATACAATTTGCTGTTTTGATGTGTGCATACATTGTTAAATGATCACCACCATGAAGCTCATGAACAACATAGCTGCCACTTTACATAGTTACTGTTTTCTTCCTTTCCTTCCTTCTTTTTCTTTCTTTCTTTTTTTCCTTAAAAAAGAAAAAAAATTCCTGACATTTGTGACTACATGGACCAAGCTAAAAGACATTTACTAAGTGAAATAAGCCAGACACGGGAAGACAAATACTGCCTGATCTCATTAATATATGGAATCTAAAATAGTCAAACTCATAGAAGCAGAGAGAATAAAAGGGTGGTTGCCTGAGGCAGGGAGGGAGGGGGGAGAGGGTAAGGGTAACGGGGAGATGGGTGTCAAAGGATGCAAATTTTCATCATGCAAGATGAGTAAGTTCTAGAGAGCTAATGCAAACATGATGATTATCGTTAATACTGTATTGTATACTTGGAATTTGCTAAGAGGGTAGATCTTAAGTATTTCTTCATTCTACTGTTGATGGACATTTGGGTTGTTCCCATGTTCTGCTGCTGAGACTATTTTTGTGAATGTTTCCTGGTGCAAATCCACAAACGTTCTGTAGGGATTCCACTTAGTAATGGCATTGCTGGCTTCATGAGTTACATGCAGGCTCAAGTTTAAGTTATGCCCAAGTGTTTTCCAGAATAATTATACCAATATTTACTCTCAGTAGAGGAATATAAGAGTCCCCACCTACAACCTAATCATGAGTATTATTCAACTTCCTAACTTTTGCCAATCTGCTGGGTGTGTGTACTGATAACTATTAAGTTGAAGCATCTTTCTCTATCAATTTTGCCATTCAAGTTCATCTCTCTCTGTGTCTCTCTCTGTCTCTCTCTCTCTTTCTCTCTCTCTCTCTCTGTCTCTCTCTGAGAGTGTGTGTGTACTTGTGATGTGTCTTGCCAATATCATAAAATATTCACTATCAGGCATATGTTTATTATAAATTTCATATAGATCCCCTTTATAGACTAATGAAACTTCATTATTCTCCACTTGGCTAAGAATTATCCTTAAGTCATAAATAAATGCTGAGGTTCATCAAATTCTTTTTTTTCTTAATTTAAAGTTTCTAAAAACTCTATAATGTGTGTGCTATATTACACATATTAATCAATTTCCTAATATTAAATCAACTTTGCATACCTGAGATAACACAACTTGATCATGATACACTCTCTTTCTTAGATGTATCTGGATTTTATGTGCTACAACTTTGATTTGATAACTGCATCTCCATTCATGAAGAGAATAAGCTATAATTTCTACTTTTTCTAATCTCCTAGTCAGGTTTCCGTATCAAAGTTATGCTTGCCTCCCATAATGGGTTTGGGATTGCTCTCTGTTCCTTCTCAGGAAGAGTATGCATTAACATTGGCGTTACTCGTCCCTCAACTAGCTGGTAGAGCCACTTGGCCCAGATGTGAAAGTTCAACTTCTCATGGATTTGGCAGAAAACCTCAGAAAGCCAACTTTGGAGCTCATCCACCTTGCAGAATTCCAGCTTTTGCTGCAGTTTTCGTCTCTTCAGATTCATCCTTTTTGTGTTAGCTCAGCAATGCATTTATTAATAGAAGATTTTGAAATATATTTTCACCACCCTGTGGCTATTTGAATGAGGCAGTCTTTCATACCACCAGAAATGGATACCACAGGGGCTGTGTTCATCTGGTAACATTTGACCTGTCTTTATTTGTAGGACCACGTCTACTCAAGCCCACCATTGCATCTCAGGCATATAGTAGAGGTTAAGATAATATCTATGAAATGAACAAATAAAGATGACAACTGCATTAAACACATTTTGTTGTCGTCCTTATCACTATACATTATAATTGTTACTAACATGTTAGTCACTCTTGCTAAACTGTCAGCTTTCAAAGGATATGAAGCTTAGAATTTTTATGTTTATGTTTATATATCTTCTCATTCCCAATGTCTAGCACATAAATATATTGACTAAATGAGCAAATAAATATACAGATAAATCCATCACTGTAGTTAACTTGAATATATGTAGGTTAAATTTTACCCAGATGCTTTTTCATCTGCTATCAAATCGATAATTAATGCAATGCAGGAAACCAAGATGTAAATTATTGAATTCTGCAGCAAAGTAAATTTACTGTCATTTAATTGGGTGTATCTCCCATTTTGTAGAGTTGCTTATGTAAATCTCAGATAATTAAAAGCCTACAGTGAGTTGTACCATAGCACTTAGGATGCTTTTTTGTTGGTTTGTTTCTGTCCCCAGGCAGCTTGTTTTTGGCAACAGATGTCCAGCTCACATGTGTTATTTGAACCTAAGCTACACTTCTTGACAATACGCTCTGAACCTCAGCATCGAAAGAGAAAGAAGTCAAATAGGTCCATGCTGAGCAGGCACACTGCCAAACTCCTCTCCTTAACTGAAAACTGCCTCCACATAGAATTTAGAGTCATATGAGCTGTCTAATTCTTAAAGCCACCTTTATTTGAAGTAATGGCCTCACACAGTCTACTGCTAAGTATAAAGATATCAAAAATCAATACCAATGCATGTGTATTTCTCTGAAGAAAAACCAAATACATCTGTAATAACTGAAAGAATTGAGTCTTAAAGGGTGTATAGACCAGGCCCGTATCTGGCATGCCCCAGCTGTCTTTAAAATTTGAAAACACCCAGATAACTTCTTAAACCTTAGAGCTCAGAGAAGATAAACTAACATTATATTTACAAAACATTATGGAATCGTCAAGAAAATATAAGAGCCCCGAGAAGGAAAAAAATCTAAGATAAAGCTTAGTTACCAAAATAAAATAACTTTTTCCTACATATAAAACCATCAGCAACTTAAACAAGTAGAAGAATTCTGAACAGATAAATTACTTTCACAGTGTAAATTCATTTAATTTGCTAAATTCCCAGTAAATATCTGACAGCCTGAGGGCACACCCTTCTATCCATTGTTGGGTTTACTTTCTGCTCTGAAAGACATAAATGGCACAGTGGTAGGATTCAAAGCACAGAAGAATGGTTCAATTCTGGGGAAAACAACACCCTTTTGCAAAAATTATGTTTTGCCTGTTGTGTTGTATATAATATCTTGCCTCCATCGGGAGCTCCATGTAAAAGATTCTAATAAAACTCCTGCCTTTAATAACTTCCATAAAGTGAATTTAGCTACTAAAAAGTGTTTAAAGTAAACCAATGTGCTCATTAATCATCATTACACTTACAAGGAGAGTCAAGCAAATAACCTCTCAAAATGTTTCTCAGGTCAAACTTCAAATCACTCCTACAACTTTCAAGCACTGAATTTTAAAAGGTGGTTTACAAATATATGCACATACTATACCCAGTTAATTACAGCAGATCGTAATTACTATTATTTAATTTATCATTTTAAAGTTACAAAAGAAAATGTGAACACTGATCAATCCCTCTACAACTTGAAGGGTATCATTCTCGGAAAGAAGCTATAGTCACTGGTGTACCTAGAGCTAAGAAAGAAACATATTATGCAATCTTACCAAGAATTGTTGAAAATGAGAGAAAAATTAAAATCATTCCTTTATCCCAATGAATATGTAGAAATGAACACATGGCAACACAGCAATGGTAGAAGTACCAGAGTCCATCATCATTCAAAACTGCATGCCTATACTGATACCAAGGACATTAACTGACCTACTAAGAACTGTACCTGTATTTTCAGATATACTCAGTATTTCCCCATATTGCTTTATAGTCCATCCTGAAATGAGAGTGACTTTCCATTTTTTTGGACTTTTCCCATATGATGACCAAGATGATCTTCATTATAAGCAACTCCAAGATGCTCCTGATATACCATTTTTGAGGTCATTCATATCTTTGGGGGTCAGAACAAGATAAAGCATATATACTTTTATTCCTTTCCTTGAGGACTCTCATAGAAATGTATTTATTTTTCTTCCTTATTTGTGATTAAATTGTAAAAATCAAATAAGTATGAGTTATAATCTCAGAAGAGTACCTACCACCACATCCCAGTGTCTCTCCTGCCAGGACCAATGACAAATTGTAAACACTCCCACCCTTTCACATCATCTCTTTCTTTACAGACCTCTTCATTTTTCATCAGGGTCTACTGCAGTCTTCGTTTCCCTGGTGGTTTTAATAACGTCCCAGCCCTCTCAGAATAGGTATAGCAGGAAATAGAAATATGATCCGGGAATTTCAAATCTCAAACTGCAATTCAAAGATCATTTTTTTTTGTCTTGAGAACCTGACAAATGTAACAGATTAGGCAGAATAGTCTCTTAGAACCTATTCCAAATGTTAAAAAAAGAAAGTCAAATCAGAGCCAGAGCACCTTGACTGTGAGATACAGCTGCTTGCCAAGGCTTTGTTCCTTCTCGATTACTTGCGACCCTTTTGAGTGAACCAGAACTTTATTTTAGCATTCACAGAAATGGCTGCATTAGAAGAACTAAGCAGAAAATATCTAAGAAAAACTTCTTCGAGTATTTTGTTGTATGATGGAAGCATCACAAATCAGACATAGCACAGCCAATCCATATACCTTGTATCATTTCTTTTACCACAAATATGATTGCATGGATAAATGCTTAAAGCAAAAAGACATAATTTGGCATTTCTAATATTCAGTATATTCTTGATTCCAGGTTATCAGCCAGTTACCCTTGTGCATAGTTTGGATTCAGTAAATGTTTTTTGTTTGAAAAAGGTAAGACCATAGTATGAGAATGCAGAATGCAAAACAGGAATTGTGCTCACCTGGGTAATGATAAAAGAAAAAAAAAAGCACTACATGCTAGTAGGCCAATGGGTCATATATATTTTTTATGCTATTCTCCCCCAGTTCCTAAACTGTATGCAATACTATTGGGGGGAAAGCTATCTAGCAAAATGGGGTAGAATAAGAGTTTTATCAGCTAGCTACTAAAACCAGTATCTGAGACTCTCTTAGCATTCTTACTGAGAAAAAAAAGAAGAAACACTGACGTGGTTAAAAAAAAAAAAAAGAGAGGAGGATAAAGAAAAACAAGTTTTACTGGGAAAAATGCCTACATGCAATTTATATTGTAAGTAAAATATTTTAAATCTTCTTACTCTAGAGTATGTAATGATGAGATTTCCAGGCCTAAATTAACAGAGCCACTTCTCCTTGATACAGAAATAGGCTCCTATTGATCAAATTCAGCAGAGGGCAAACTAAGCACTCTTGTCTGCCCATCTGTATGTGTTTTGCCAGCTCAGAATTTCCCTAAAGAGGAACAGAAGTGCTTGGAATCAATACTGTCCAATCCAATCTTTTTTCATGGCTATCAAAGAGAGTCCGGTAATTAAGAAGCAATTCCATTAAAATGTCTAGGACCTATACCATAATCAACAGGGACTCAGATGATTTTCTGTTTCTGAAATACTATTTGTGTGCTCACTTTGTACATCACATTTATGTAACTGCCACATTGTCACCAAGCAAATAACAATTTTCTCTTCCTACCACCTGAGAAGTCAGAAGTTGCACGTTAAGAGAAATGACTTTATATTGTTTGAGGTTTGGGATCATTTTAAAGAGGCCCAACTTGGGATGATGAAGTTTGTGACATTAAGTATTTTTATAATTTAAGCTAACTGTTTGCATTAAGTATTTTAAAGATAAATGTCAATCCTGCCACATTCAAATGACAGAAATTTTCCATTTAAAGAATAAATAAGTGTTTGGCCCCTGAAATATACTTCAGAGCAAAAAACAAATTAAGAACAGAGATTCTAATCAGGGTCATTCAGCTAATTGTAATCAGCCTCCATATAACTGATAGAATTTGAAGTCATACAGATCAACATTTTTTTACCTATTATTTTGCTACTTCATTAAAATATTGCAATCAAAAATTCTAGAAATTAAAAATCATTTGCATATATTAAGGATTGTTATGGTAATAATTCAGAAAGATTAATTTATTTTATAAGGATATAATCATTATAAATATGTACAATGGCTACATTTTCCCCAAAGAAAAACTCTAGATAGCAAGTAAATACTTAATCTGAGAAAAAAACATATTTAAAATCAGGACTGCACAGTAAAATCCATGACTTATGCCAACAAATTAGATATAAATATAAGTTAAATTTTATAATTTCATATAAAAATTACTGGAAAAAGTAGATTAGGGAAAGAAAACATCCACTTAAATACCACCATCACTGGGGGAAAAAAAGCTTCTGCAAAGCTCTAATTCTCTAAGTGACTTTCTCAGATAACTTCATAATAAATTAGACAGAAGTGAAACTGCCTCATAGGAACTTAACGTCTAAGGCCATCAGGGCTGACAGATTTAAGGACATGCCTAATATATACACATGATAGATATTAACAGAATGTATAAATAAGATTAAATATTGTATAAATTATCAATAAGAAAAATACACTTACAACTAAGGAAAATGCATTTGGGGTAGAGGGCTGCCGGACATTCAAATCTAGATACAGTGGGACCACTGTGTCTCATCTGAAAACTGATTATAAATAGACAAAGCATGCTCTGATTAATCTACTCTTCTTCATTTTTACACAGCAGATATGATTTATATTATAACCATTTGTCAAAATTCTGATATACAGCTAGATCAATCTAGTCTTCAACATTATATAGCAGTAATTATAATGAAGGGGTCAAAACACTGATTATATTGTCATTTTATAACTGGGGTACTTACTGTATTCATTCTACAAATGAATGAATAAAAATTCATTCCCAAATAAAAAGACAAAACACAAATGTTTTCTTTCAAAATTGACCTAGAACAGTTGAGTTTTTATAATTCCGTTGAAGCTTCAGAGTCCAACTAAACATACACCTAATAAAAAGCATTCAGTGAAGTTGACTCTTCCACAAAGGATAGCATAGCTTCATCACTCTTCCAGGAGCAACTCAGAGGTTGTGAGTATTCAACTCAAGAAGCCTAGGTCTAACCATCAGCTTTGAAAAGACATTTAGTTATTTTTCTACACTAATTCCACTGGCCTGGTTACTTCTGTTTCACAAAAGCATAGGCTTTCTGTTTCCATCATAAAGCCAGCATCAAAGAATTTGAAACTTACCTGAAATCCAGCAGATAACCTGAATATGAATAAATGTTCACACTGGTTTACAATTAAGGCAAAATTCTCAACTATCTACCCATTAAGCTTTCATTTCAAAACAATACAAAAAGTACCGAAAATAACCAATTACTCAAATACAAGGCTTATAAGCACCTAATTTCTTTTAAATTTGTTTTATCTATCAATTAATTGCTAGAGACACAAATATATTGCCTACAGTAGATACTCAATAAGTATTTAACAGACAGACTGATGCTCAATAATCCTCTTATAGTGATGAAAACATCATTCTTCACAATGAATACTTAGTGGGGATTTACTTTCCCTGTTAAGGTTCCTTGCTTTATTGTACTACATTCTACACATCATACCAAATCAACGAATTTTAAAGCAAAGTGGTCTTGGTTAATACACACTGGCAAAATTAGTAATCAGACTGACAGACAAAAATGTAGAAGAGAAAGCTGAATTCTGATCCAGAAAGCAAACCAGAGAAATTTACATCACTCAGTCTCTCACACACAGTAATTAATTTAACTTCAATTTTATTTCAGCATATCAAGGACATTGTATATTGCTCTACTTGGCTGGCATAAGGGCAGATGTTATAATTTTTAGAGTTCATTCAATAATATCATTCCCTGGTAATATAGAAGTGGTAAAAATAAAACAAGAAGCAAACCAGCTATTAGGCCCAAAGTCTTAAATTGCTAGTACTTATACTATTTCTAACTACTGTCCTCGTGATATGAGGATTCTACTGTCCACAGTGACTCACAGTCAAACTGACTGCAAAACTGATTTTTCCAATGCAAATGCATTTCTGTATCCATTAAAAAAAAATCTAAATGTTTTAAGTTGTAAGCGGAAAGATCTGCTACTTTAGCAAACACCCATTCAAGTGAAGACAGAGTATCACACATGAGCAAATTTTAGTGTTATAATCAATGCAACTTAAAAACAGTGATCTGACACATATTTAGCACTATGAATAATCATTGTGCTACATGGTAATTAGAGATAAATGCTAAGTCGTTCACATAAATGACTACAATTAATGTTAGGTTTACACAGCAAAATCAAATTTTCATAGTACTACATTTTTCATTAAATTACACAAAAAATCAATGCCTACTATCATATACAGTCACTCTCGTAATCACATTGAAAAAGCAAAGGTCCCCAATCCTAGTCCCCCGTGGCTGGTGGATGCTCCCACCCTGCGTCAAAGTAGACCCCACTATGATGTCATTAATGGCCCAGAGGTGAGGCACAATGGTTCCTAATACATGCCCTGATTTCCAGACACTTGTCCCACAGGCTCTAGGAGAGGACCTCGTGCAACACATTCAATCCTGACCAGCATCTACTGCCCAAAGAGCCAACACTAAGATAACGGAAGCCCTGGCCTCAGAGGGCCAAGGGGTAGGGGAGTGGTGGTGAGAGCAGGGAGAGATCCTTCCCTTTTTGTGTGAACTTCTCTTAATGATCTTACACAATTCCTTCCAGTTGTTCCCAACAGGGCAAGATAAGGGGCATAAGATAAAGGGAGAAGACCCAGGAAGGGAAGTGTAGTTATTTATAAGAAACTCTTTTCCATATCAATGTTTTGTTCAAACCTGACTCTTCTAACTCTAGCCAGCAAAAGTTGGCCAGGAAATATTTCAATTTTTCAGACTCTTCAGAGGTGGAGATAAGAAGGAGTTTTATGTACTAGGGAGTGATGTGACATCTTAGTCCATTTCCATTGCCATAAAGGAATACCTGAGGCTGGGTAATTTCTAAAGAAAAGAGGTGTATTTGGCTCATCGTTCTGCAGCCTGTACAACAAGCATGGCACCAGGACCTGCTTCTGGTGAGAGCTTCGGGAAGCTCTCATTGATGGCAGAGGTCAAAGGGGAGCAGGCATGTCACATGGTAAGACAGGGAGCAAGAGCTGGGGAGGAGGTGCCAGGCTCTTGTAAATAACCAGCTCTGGCTTTAACTAATAGAGTGAGAATTCACTCATTACCAAGGGCAGGGCGCCAAGCCATTCATGAGGGGTCTGACCCCATGATCCAAACACCTCCCACCATGCCCCGCCTCCAACATTGGGGATCAAATTTCAAAATGAGATTTGGAGGAGACAGACATCCAAACTTTATCAGATGTAATCCTAGTCTTCCTGTCCATCTGATTTCCAGATGTGTGGTGACTTTCAGGCTTTCTGAATGAGCAAAGTAATCAGTAGCTAATTAGCTTGTAGCTGCAATAATAATACTATCCTAGAACCAGTTTTCTGCTACCTCCAATGCTACTGAAAGGACACGCACTATATGGGGAAACGTGGATTGAGGAAGGACCTGGTTATTTTCACTCGGCAATATTGACAGACAATTTTCCATGGTGTTTCTGCACAACTTATGACAGCTTTTGTGCTGCCCTAATGTTTTAAAGGGTGATTAATTATATGGCAAACAGCCTTAGAAGATAGTGTCTTCCTCCAGGACAAGGGTTGGTCAGATTTACATATAGTCCATTGTAAAATGTTGGGGTTTTCTGTACTCAGGAGTCCTCAGCTGTGTCACAAATCCTTATGTGCACAGCATCCACCAAGGCTGCTCCTCATCTCCCCCATGGGACTTAGAGATGGGAGGCCTAAGTTCATGCCATCTGTCATGCCATGAGTAAGGAGGTCCTTTGTCTCTGACCAAAGGGTTTTGTGTCTTTTGCCAAAATCCATAAAACTACGGCAGGCTAACTTGTTAACTTCCAAGTCGGGTAAAATCCCATCACGTAATTCCTCCCAGGTAACAGGGTAAAAAGTTGCTATGAATTCTCTAACACACACACACACACACACAAACACACGAAAAAGTATAAAAGAATGTCTTATCCCAGTATAGGTAGCTCTGATGCTGAAAGGAGAATAAATAACCAGACAGAAAAGTACTTCTCCAAGACTTTGCGGGCAGTCACATTTCCCTAAATAACATAACAGTTCCTTGTATTGTATATCTGAAAAATGTATATTATTTTAAAACACAAGCTTTTTTTTTTTTGATTCCTGATCGAATAGATGGTAATTCAAATAAAGACATTCAGAAAACTAAGATAATCTTCTTAAAATTCACATTTTTAAAAAGAAAACTGCAATGATATTGAAAATCAGATTTATTGTTGCCCATATTAATTTGTAGTCCACCTACAAAATATTAACATTGAGCTCAGATTATTTTCATGTCAATGGATTTGTGCCATATTTTACGGGGAGTAAGAAGAACTTTATAATTCCTTGGAGTAAGGAAATATGTCTCCTTCAACACTTAGGTTACTGCCGCTCAGCTATGTCATTCGTTTGAAGCACAAACTCAATGATATCATTCCAAAAGATGGCAATTTAGCCTCAAGTTCCGAATTTCTATGAATTTAACAGGTTTACTGTATAGATGGGCTGAGGGTTATGTTCTCCTTGGTTAATTAACACTCTGCAACACTTAATTCTGCATTACATACATACCAGTAAAAAGGGTGAAAAATAAAACTAGATGCAAATTTTATGTTCATTGCAATGTGAAAATTAGGCCACAGAAAAATTCCTGGCTGGATTCGGAGTTTTCTTGTGCCAGCTAGAGCTTTGGAAAAATGTTAAATTATTTTTTGCCAATTCAACAGAGGTAAAAATGATCACATAAAAACCAGACTAAACAAAAACAAGTCAATGAGGCTGCTACACATAAAGCTTTACACAAATGAAGGACTGTCAAAACATTTCAAAATGTCAGAAATTCATTTAGAAATTTATAGTATCTTTGAAAAAGAAAAACCTCCTGGTATAAATTTGCTTTTCTGTTAATTTAATCCCAACCTCTCATTATCAAAAATATCTTCTCAATTTCTAGGACTAGATCTATAACGTTAATAAGCAGTCTTGCCAGTGCTATATCCCAAAGGTGGCCCACTTGATTACAGTGTTTGAAGAAGACCGCATAGAAAGACAAAACCGTACACAAAAACAATCAACCCCGAACAAGACAGCTTTTCAGAATCATTTTTAGACATGCATAAATCAGAGAAGCATTTGTGTTAGCTAATCGCTACTAATGAGGCTTGAGCAGAGAATTCAAACTTCAATGTTTAGCTAAAATTCTGAAGTGCAGCATCTGAATTAAATTAACACCATTGCATGGAAAGCTAAGATAAGGCATTTTACATTTTATAGATTTAGTGCAAACACTCAAGATCAGATAATATGGTTGTGTGTTAACCGTTAGAGCAAAACTGAAACACAGAGTAGTAAAACCATTCTTGCCAATACTGAAAATCAAAAATAAAAATTCCTTTTGGTTTTTTAAGTATAAAATTATATTATCAACATTGTTGTTTTTTTTTCAAAAATACTAGAAAAGTGGGTAATGTGGCTACCTACCATCTATCCCCTAACATCAGGTGATTTTTAATGTGTGAGAGGAAATAATATTCTATGAAACACGAAAAAAGCTAGAAATAAAATAGGTATAGCTGCTGCCCTAAGAGACTAAATCTGCTTCTGTAATATTGGGTGGTCTTTTAACAGAGCAAAAATTGGCTACTGGTTCTAGCTGAGGCCTTCATGTAGGGGTTCAAAGAGTCCCCACTATGATTTCACAAGCCACAGCCTAGTGTTTGTCTAACACTAGCATATTTGATACCTACCCAGACTGTTTTGCCAGCATCATAATTTCACCTCTTTAGCACAGATGCCAAATGCTCTATGACAAGCTACAACTGCATTTTCGGCCACATCTATTTCATAATGAGCAAAGACAGTCTCTGCCTTTTTCTCAGCAAAGAAAATATTGCTACAGCATAATTTCTTATTAATCACAGGCACAGGCTCTATGGACACGTTAGCCAGAAACCTCTTGGGCAATTTGTATACTCAAGACAATTATCTCAACTTCTTTGTGAAACTGGTAAATATTTGTATCAAAGAATGAAAGAGAGATGGCCAGTCTCCAGGGTATGGAAAAAATACTCAATAGTCAAATCCCAGCCAGAAAAAAAGCATAGAGGTAGGCAAGCAGGGGTCTCTATTCAACACAAAACGTTTAAAGACATCTTTATCTAAAAATAAACAGATCTCACAATAATTCTATAAAAAGTCAACTATGGTGAGATTTTTCACAAACATCACTGTTCTGTTGAGATGAATAGACAAGTTTTTAAATAAGTCTCAAAACAAACCATAAAATTTCCAATGGCAAACACCAGTGGGAAAACAAGAACAGTCCATCAGAAAGGGTCATAAAACTGATAAAAAGTCAATTGTATATCCCCCCCCAAAATGACTTTGTGCAAGCCAACTCATTTATAAGAACTACCTAGCTCTTAGAGAGCAGGTTTCCAGATTCACCGACCTACTACTGGGCAAAACATTTGTTTGAGGTCAGCAAGGCAAGTTCCACATATAACAACTAGTTGAGTCTTTGACAGCAAAAGGCATAAATATGTGGAAAGGACAGGAATAAAAATTACTCTCCAACCCGAGGATGTTCTTTGATGTGTTTTTTTTTTTTTGAATCCAAGGTATATACTTTATCTGCAGTTATCATGTCAAATTAGAGTTTTAGCAAGCAATAATATAATGTAATCCATAACACCTTTCATCTTACAGAAATTCTAACTTTCAAAATCTATCATCATTTTTTACATAGGAGAAGGGTAACAGAAGCCAACCAACATTGTTCAATGTCTTTGGGAACTGTTCCTAAGAAGTAAGTCTATTGTGATAAATAATAGCCAGATAGCTTACCGCCGGCACTCACTTTCATAAAGAATATATATATTGTTATAGTCTTCTGAAGACTTAAAGGTATACATAGGTTATATACATATCACTATATAATATATGGATATGTACATTTATGTATGTATGTATGTACATATTGGCAGTTTTATATATATATATATATATATATATGTGGTCTCCTAAAGATAAATGTATTTATTTATCTTGAGATTTGACATGAGCTCACCCTACAAAGAGATCCATTTAATAGTGCTATTTGTTAACAATGGAGCTGTTGTCCACGAGGTAGGGTAGACTAAGGGAGATGGAAGATTGAGTCACAAAAAGCATCCTCCCTTATAGAAATCTGCAGGAACTGGAATCATCTGGTAACAGAGGTATAAATTTTATCTCTCCCAGACTGGCATGGTAGATGTTATAAAGAGAGCCTGAGCAGTATCTTCCTGGGGTGGATGAGGAGAATGTGTCTTTTTTGGGCAATAGTTTATGGTCAGCATGACCATTCTAAAGACTTACAGATTATGTCAACTCATCTGAAAGGTGAAAAAAAGTGGAAACAAAAACAATACCTCAGAGGGGGTATAGCTCAGTGGTAGAGAATTTGACTGCAAAAACCATACCTCATCCAAAAATACATGCTCATTCTGTGGCTGCCAAAATGCGAGGCATGATAATGTAAACATGAACTAAGCAAACGTTGTCATTGTCTAATAGAGATGGGCAAATTCCCATACAACCTACGTGCTAGAGCAGAGCTGTGGGAATAAAGAGGAAGAACACTCTGTCAGGGAGAGATTAGGTGGGAAGGTCCCCAGGGAGGTCCACTAGAGTTCAGCCTAGAAAGTCAAATGGAGGGAAAGGAAGAGAAATTGCAGGGGCATTAGACGAAAAAGGCATGGGGTAAAGAGAACATGATTTGCTAGAAGCACAAGTGGTTTGGGGTGGATAAACCTTGTTTTTTTTTTCCTATATTTTGACTACTTCAGTAAACACTGGAAATACCCATGAGAAAGCTGTGTTCAGGAGAGCAGTGAGAAAAGAGGACTGAAAGTCAGGCCAAAGGTGGACTGAGATGAACACTGGGTGCCAGTGCAAGTATTTTGGTGTTTAGTTGAGGTCATTTAAAAGCCATGGAAGAATTGTGAACAAGGGAAAAATATGGTCATACTTGCATGAGAGAGAGACAATTTGGTGGCATACATAAGGATGGTGACACGGCTGTTTATTTAAAGAGTAGATACAATTAAGTGGGTTTATTAAAAGGCATAGAATTTAAGACAGTAAAATGTATGTCTAGTGGGCTGATTTTTAAAGATAACTCCAGAAACTTTGTGCCAAGAGAAAAAAATAAGTTACATAATCCTCAAGTTTTGAGGCCAGAACTAAAGATGAGATTTGGAAAGAGTAATAGCTCTGGGTTCAACCAGCTGCACTTACTGTCCCATGGACAATTCGTGAATTCCCCACAGTGATAAAAGTGAGTTGCATGTTCAAGGAGAAAAGCATCCCGTCCTCAGATGATGAAAAGATGGAAATGAAGAAAATGCAGGGCTCTGGAGAGAGGAGTACCCAAGGGCAGGTCTTCTGGGAGCTGAGGATGGGGACACAAAGGGAACAAATTGGGGAAGAGGCAGGGGGAGGAAGGGGCTGGCTTTGGGCAGTTATGAATGCAGAGAATGCGTGAAAGCTGAAGACCTTGTTATGTCAGTGATCTGCGCCTCCAGAAATTCCTCAGCTGATAAACTTTTTGCATGGGACTAAAGTTGAAGCTGATGTTTTGCTAAGCCCAATGAACAGAATAGATAATGGACCAGATTATTGCAAGAAGATATAAGTGACTATTGGAATAGTCCAGATGTTGAGGGCTATAGCTAAAAAACGGGCAAGTTAGAGATTAAAGAAGCAGAAGAAAAAAAGGACCTGGGGACATGCCTGGAAAAAAAGAGGTATAGACATGAGTGCACTTCCCTGTTTCTGGCTAGATAATAAAGTCCATGATAGTCTCACTAAGTCAACTAATGAATTCAGGAGAAGGGACAGATTTTGAGGGCAAATTTCATTCCTTTCTAGACTTCAGTTTCATTATGCATCTATAGAATGAGGGCCTTGTCATGGTGTGCCCTAATGTCCACTCCAGCATTGATTGTCTCTGTGAATAAGAAATTCATCAAAACATTTCACTTTCAACTAGTGGATCCCACCCACACTGCTCTCCTGGACCCATTGACATGCTTATTCTCTTCCACTGTTGAGGAGGAAGAAGAAAGAAAGAAACAACCAGGGCCAGGCACGGTGGCTCACACCCGTAATCCTAGCACTCTGAGAAGCCGAGGCAGAAGGATCACTTGAGCTCAGGAGTTCAGGACCAGTCTGAGCAAGAGCAAGACCTCATCTCTATGAAAAATAGAAAAATTAGCCAGGCACGGTGGCACACACCTGTAAGTCCCAGCTACTCGGGAGGCTGAGGCAAGAGGATGGCTTGAGTCCAGGAGTTTGAGGTTGCAGTGAGCTGTGATGATGTCACTGAACTCTAGCTAGGGTAACAGAGTGAGACCCTGTCTTAAGAAGAAAAAGAGAAAGAAAAGGAAAAAGAAACAACCAGAATAAGAATAATGAAGCCCAGTTCAAGGCTGCCAGGAGTGTTAAACAGTGTCTTTTAAGAGGGAGGTCACACTACAGACCTTGTCAATTATTTTCCCTTATCATTGTGGGAAGGAAAAAATACTTCCATTTGTAACCCTGAACCAGTCACCTCACATACAAACAGTTCTTTCTTTATTAAATAGCAGGAATAATAGAAAAGCATTCATATTTGAAGGTGCTAATGTTGGATATGTCAATATGCATAGTAAGATGCCACTGATTAAATTTAGCCTCAGTTTACTGATCTAAAATATCATATGCCTAAAAAAACTTTTTTAACTTACTTTGGAACTCATTTTTTTATAAAATGTATAGATATTAAGATTGATATCCAACTTACATGAATTCCATAAACAGAATGTTTTACTTAAAAAACCTAACATTATAATTTTTAAATTATTACTTTTACCAAAGTGATAGGAAGGAAAATATATAATATACTGCATTTTCATGGGGCTTATTTTAAGTCTTTAATAAATGTCACTTTGATACCTATGGGTTTTAGTTGCTCTTTAAAATGAGGAGACATTTTTGGGTTTACCAAAATATTCATAACCTACAAGACTTCATAAGATTTTTTTATAGTATTAATATTAGATATAAGTGAACAAAACTCATTTGGTTGTCATATACTCTGGTTACCAACACTGAAGTCAAACATTCCCCAGCACACTATTTGCCCAACTGATTGTTTTATTTCATAAAAAACATAATAGCTTCAATGTTTTCTTCTTCAGTAAACACAAGGTAATATCTGGTTCAATGCTTTTCAGCACAAAATTACACTGAAGAAAGGCCAATGTAATAGGTTTGACCTATTATTTTTACCTATTTCTTTCCAATTTCCACAACCTATTGTACCATCAAGCATCTCTAATGCAGGGTAATTCATTTCTGACTCTACAATCGACCCCTAAATATGCCGAGGTCATTCACTGCTTTAGATACCCCTATTTTTTAACAACTTCTTCCACTTAGATTTTGCTTTTATTTAGACAGAGTGCAGGATGTTCTAAATCTTCTGATCTTCAAAGAATATGTTTACGAGATTCAAGTGCAGTTTGAAAGTGAAAGAATAAATAAATAAAAAAAAACTTTAAAATTGCTGTTTCAGCTGATGCCATCCATTCAGTCTGTAAGAAACTACCAGATGAAACCTTTGGTTTCACATCACTATCCTGAGAGATGTCACATATATAAATAGCATAGTAACAGTATCTGTTTTATATACCATATAATTGTATTCTTTATGATGTTCAAACCCTTTTATTGCCCATAAAAAGGTGAATTCTACTAAATATATTCCTACATAAGAAACCCTATCATTTAGGTATCATACTGAACCCAGAAAGCAAAGTATAAAATGTTATTTATGTACAAATCCATTTGTGTTTCATTACAAAAATAAAAATTTTAAGTTTCTAGCATTAAGAAATTAAGATTGATTACTTAATTATTAGGCTGCTGGCAAGACTCAAATTTTGTTCACCTTACAGAGACAAGAGTAAGACCTCACTGTTTAAGTAAATGTTAATTAAACATGTAATGCTCATTAGTGAGAAGTCTTTGTCGTAATAAAAATTCCCCTTTGTTTTGTTTCCACATCAGAGTCCATTCCAGGATAACCAGTTAGTGTCTCGAAAGCTACATGCCATTTGATACAGGCTATTCCTCATGGTCATTCCCAAGATGACATAAGGTCTGTATCAAATTATACAGTGCTTCAATCCCATACAGTGGTGACATTAGAGATTTTTTTTAGTTTTTATCAAAATACACATGCCCATGATTTAAAAGCAAGTATCCCAGAAGGATCTATAATAAAAAGCAGAGTTCCTTGGCCCACAGTCTTCTCTCCTCCATCTCTCCTCATCCCGGCCACCTCCCAGCTTGTTTCAGCTGTTATGGAAATCTGTAATATGGGAATAATAATAGTGCAAGTAGTTCACAGCAAGGGTTAAATTAGTTTAGATATGTAAATAATTAAAGCAGTGTCAGGATCATAGTACACACTATGTAAGCGTGATCTGTGCTGATGATTAATTTTACAGTATAAGGACCAACAATATCAGGACCTTGGACAGTCCTATACTGCTGCCCTAGAACTAGAATTAAGTCTTTGCCAGCAGGTCGACTCCAGAGGCTGAACACTAATAAAGAGCACTTACTTTATAATAACTGGGGAAACTGTTTATTCCTTTATTCAAGCAACAGATATTTTGCAGGTACCTACTCTGGGACAGACACTCTTCTATGAGCCAGGAATAGAATGATGAACAAGACCACGTAGTGCTTACGTTCTGGTAAGAAAGAAACAATAAATAAGTAAACAAATAAAAACACCATTTTAAGAAGAAACTTGTGTTATGGTTTTCCTGTCATGCCCTGTGATTTTTGAAGGAAAATGTCCAAAGAATTATTCCTTTTGGTTGTTTGTTGACAGTGCTCAAAATTAGGCTATATTTTAGTTTGTCTCATATTCATATGATATGTTCTTGTACATTTTTCTTTTCTTTGTTCTTAATGGGAGAATTGTGCCTTTTTCTACCTTATGTTATTCGATTTCTTATTCATTTTTTTCTATTGATTGGCATTCTTTCCATTATTCTTAAAGCTAACTAATCTCCTAATCTCATTTGGGATATTCACATGTGGATCGTGACTTCCTTGTGAAGCTGTTTGTTTTTCCAAGGGTTTCAATTTTTTTCTTTGTTTTTCTTATGCTCTATGTCTTTATCATATTCTAAACTATTTTTTACTGCCTATTGTACTTCTTATTATGTTGAATCCATTGTTTTCCCAGAATCCTACCTCCTGGAGCCCTCTTTTCTTCTCTTCCATCGGGTCTCCTGGGTGTGCTACAGAGATGTCATCTTGAGACTTTCCTTTACTGATCTTTTGGATGCATTGTTATTTGAAGCCCATAACATTTTTTTTTTTTAATTTTCATCCTCTTTTTTGCTTCTGTGCATGCTCAAACAATGTTCTAAGGAAAGGTGCATTGCTGAAAATGACTTTATTCTGGCCTCCTGATTGACAATTTAGCAGGACATAGAATTCTTGGCTGAAAATCCTTTCTTTCAGATTTAGAAGTCAATGTTCAATTGCCTTCCAGGATCCACTGTGCTGATGAGCAGTTGGAAAAGAAGTGGATCTTTTCTTTTCTTTTAGGCAGTAAGTTTAATTCTCTCTACTTTCCCGGGTGTCCTAAAAATCTTTCATACTATCACTCTGATCAGCTCTCTGTCTTCTCAATGTGAAATTTGTGACAATTTTTAACTCTGGGAAATGTTCTTACATTATTAAAAATTTATTCTCATCAACTTTTTTTACTTATTAATTCCTGCCACTTGAATATTGAACATTTATAGATTGACTTCTGTGTCTCTACTCTTTCTCTCATGTTTCTAGTCTCTTGTCTTTTTGTGCTGTATTCTTGAAGATGTCTTAAAATTTAACTTCCAAATCTTCTATTGTATTTTGTATATCAATAATAGTATTTTTATTTTTAGGGGCTCTTTTTTATTCTCTGATTATTCACTTTTATAGCATCAGGTTCCTGTTTTATGGGTGTAATATCTCAAATCTCTCCGAGGACACCAATTATAACTTTTTTATTTTCTGTGTTTTCTGAACTCTGAATCACCTGCTTCCTTTAAGGTTGGCTTTTCCATGTTTTTGGAGGTCTTTCTCTGTAATGTTGAAGACTTTCCTCAGCTATTTTGGGTTTCTTTGTTGGTCATTCATAATAATAACGGTACCTCTGTGTTCATGGGTGAGGCAAATTTGTCAACTGGCAAATTCCACTTTACGGTGAGCAAGTGAGAAACTGCCATTGTGTCAGGGGCTCCCCAAGTACTACTGGGTGGAAGGCTTTATTCTGTGGCACAAATCCTCCCATCAATTTTTTAAGCCCTTGTCTTAGTCACTGTGGGCTTCTGTAACATAATATCATAGACTGGGTGGCTTATAAACAACAAGCATTTATTTCTCACAGTCCTGGAGGCTGGAAGTCCAAGATCAGGGTGTCGGCATGGTCAAGTTCTTGGTAAAGCCCCTATTCCTGGTTTGCAGAGGGCAGTTTTCATGTTGTATCCACATATGGTGGAAAAAGAGCAAGCTGGCTCTCTGGCCTCTTCTTAGAAGGGCACCAATCCTAATAAGACTCCACCCTGATGACCTAATCACCTTCCAAAGTTCCCACCTCCAAATACCATCACCTTCAGTTATGGTCTCAACATACGAATTTGAAGAGACAGAAACATTCAGTCCATTGTAGTCCTTTGTCTATTTTTTTTTTAAATCTATTTAGCAGTAAATGCCAGAGGAAGGGGGGTTGATGGAGAAATTAATTATTCTACTTCATGGTCCCTGTCTTTAGCTGCATTTCTCACTCTCAACCATTTCTTCTTATAGTCTCTCAGGCTACAGTCTTGCTGCAATTCATCAGGTCAAACCATTGTAACCTCCACTGCTCTGATTAGCTATCAACATGCTTCCATCTTATAGCATCCAGAAATTTGCAGAGCTCCAATGTCCATGGATAGCCCCCTCCCTTTCTTCACTTGTATGTGATGATACCAGTTTTATTCCTTCAGTGTTATATCAATAAATTCTCAGGAAGAAGAGGGGCTAAAAGCATGGGCAAGCCATCTTGAACTAGGAAACCTCTCTGTTCCTAGATAAGGGAAAAGTAACTTTAAGGTTAGCCTTAAGTGCAAAAAGAGGACACAGACAGGAAACATCTACCTGAAGAATGCTTACTGAAGTAAGTGGAGCATATCAACATGTCAGCCCCAGGCCTTGTGAAATTGTCCCCATTTGCCATACTCAAAAGAGAGTTCTATCTATTTTATTTTTGTCTGTTTTATCTACCCACTTAAAGCAAAAGAGAAAATTGACCATTGACTATCCAAAATGACCCAGACTGGCTGACATGTAATTTATCACATAACCAGAATCCTCTTATTTGCAGAATCACCTAATTAGGTTTTTATGGCAGATCTATTAATAACATTGCTTAACCTCATAACTCTGTAATGTTTATGCATGGATCTTATTTAGGGCCAACAGTCACATCATGCCTATTCTGAACCACACATTGTTGCAAGCATTTAACATAACTTAGTCAATCCTCACACAACCCTACAAAGTAAGAATTCTTATTATTCACAGGTCACAGGTAGGATCAATAACTTGCCTATAGTTACTATGAAGTAAACGACACACAGTCTGGTTCCTGAATCTGTGCCTGCACCCCCATGCATGCTGTCTCCCCACCCTGATTTACAATTAATTTATTTAAATTGTTTTAAAAACCATTAAACATATGTCCCTTTGAAATTATAGTTAGCATTTTATTTCAGCATGACAAACAGAATCATGTTGCTATCATTTAAGACATTGCATCCAGTCTAAAGTTAATACATTTTTACACTTTGAGAAACACTCACACATATTATTATATTTGGATAGATCTTCATAGCAGCTTTCAGTGGGTGTTATTACATGTTTCCAATCAATGTAGAGGACAAGGGCCACCTGGTGACAAAGCTAGAACTGAAACCATAGCTTTTGGTTCCTATTCCACAGTTCTTTCCACTAAAAGATGGGGCCTGCACTCAAACAAAAGATTTAATTGAAGATCTCTTAAGGCCACGTATAACCATAATATTTTAAGTCAGAAAAGACCTCAGAGTCACCTAACCATACAGATGACTTCTCAAGATACTTAAGAAGTTTCAGCAGACTCGCCTACAGGCATTACGCAGGAACAGTTTGTGAGGTCTCTGAATAAAGCCAAAATATTTTTACTCAAGTGGTGCTCATTGTAAGCCAACTGCTCTGATTAAGAAATGTGAATA
>CAUYRT010077937.1:0-29640 GCA_963574885.1 Lepilemur ruficaudatus | reverse complement strand
CCCCGTCTCTACTATAAAATAGAAAGAAATTAATTGGACAACTAAAAATATATGTAAAAAATTAGCCGGGCATGGTGGCGCATGCCTGTAGTCCCAGCTACTTGGGAGGCTGAGGCAGAAGGATTGCTTGAGCCCAGGAGTTTCAGGTTGCTGTGAGCTAGGCTAATGCCACGGCACTCTACAGCCCGGGCAACAGAGTGAGACTCTCAATCAAAAAAAAAAAAAGTTTCCATCTCTAAAGTAGGCTGATTACTTGCTACAAATCATAATATTACATTCAGAGGAACTTGAGTTTAGTTTTAAAGAATAAGAATTGAAACTGTGAACATGCTCAATACCGCCTGTACCTCCCAACTCTCAAAACAAAACAAAACAAAAGCCTTCATAGTCTGTCTTTAATATCTAAGAATTGAGTATAATCTGGTGTTTAAAGAACATTTTGATCTTGCATCTATAAATTTTTATAATTTAAGTTTTTACTGTTCCCTGGCTAATTTTCACAAGACCAATCTTTATATTCATCAGATACCAATGGATGTTTTAGAGAAATTACTCCTGCCCTCAGTGCAAAGAGTAAACTAAATGGCTTTTCATGATATTCACTTTATTCTAAATGAGTACAGTATGTCCCCAAACATCTAACGAAGACCAGTTGTCAGAAAGGGGGAAGCACTCCTTGTGAGTTAGGAGCAGACCTCTCCTGAAATTTCATTCATTTTATACAGAGGCAAGCTAGAAGAAAAAAGCCAGACTCTGTCCTCAATACATTTTTATTAACTGAGTCAAATCTACACTAATGAACATTTTTGAGGGGCTGGACTGCAAGGTATTTTAGTGGAAGAATTTGTGCAATGCCTTTATTATTTTAGGCAGCCTAGAAAAAAAGTTGCAAAACAACTTCTTAGACATTCCAGATACTGTTTTTCTTGATATTAGACAATAACTCTTATTCTTAGAAACTATAGTACGGTTAACCACCTATCATTTGTTCAGTTTTTCTCCTTTTTATAGAGTGTCTAAAACACTTCTCAATTTCTTTCACTTGTTATTAGGTCATTTTCCTTAGAATTACCTTTTATGTCCAACACAAGGGGGGAACTTTGTCTTTAAGGAAAAATTCAATTAACTCCTCAAACAGAAGTAAGAAATCATTACTCTTTTGCTTGCTGTTTGATACACTTGCTATTAGCACTTACTTTCTGTGGGAATATGCAAAGAATGCATTTCCTTGAGTAGAAGTCACAGCTGTGTAAATAGCAAAAAGTAACTTTTCATCCCATAGCTTCTTTTAACCAAATTTGGCTAACAATCCAAAACCAGATAAAACCGAATGATTCCGTTTCCTGGTGGTGTCTGGAGGCCAAGCTTCGTACTGGCTGTCACATCTTTGCAAGGTTGCACTGTTGTCGCAAGTGCAGTGCTGTTCTACTAGCACAGCCAGGTGTTTCAGTCTGTGGTTTAAGGTATTCTCTTGTTTTTACCTGGGTGATAGTTACAATTTGGCGACAGCAATAACATTTCAGCCTTTGTCCTTTTGGTGATATTTTTATCCCAAGTTGTAAATATTTTAGGTTTTGTGGGCTATGAAGCATAGTCAAGGATGTTATAAGGTATAGGCACAGTCCTCCCTTGGTGTCTGGAGGTTTGGTGCAGGACCCTTAAGGACACCAAGATCCATACATGTTCAAGTCCCTGATGTAAAATGCCATAATAATTGCTTATGACCTTCATGCATCCTCTGTAGACTCTAAATCATCTCTAGAGTACTTATAATACCTAATATAGTTTAAGTACTATGTAACTAGTTGTTATAATGTTTTTTTAATTTGTATTTTTAATTGTTGTCTTGTTATTTTTTATTGTTTTTCCTCTGAATATTTTCCATCTGTGGTTTGTTGAATCTGTGGATGCAGAATCCACGGATATGAAGGGCTGTCTGTACCTAAGACCATTTAAGACATTACGTTTAAGAAATGTAACTCCATCCTGGCTCACGGGCCATGTACAAACAGGCCACATGTGCCAGCTCTTCTTTGGACAGTCACATCACCATTAATAGAAAGAACCCTGCTTTCTCTTCTCTCTCACAGCCCCATGGCCGGAGGTTACGGAGTGATGGGAGATGATGGCTCTATTGATTACACTGTTCACGAAGCCTGGAACGAAGCCACCAATGTTTATTTGATAGTTATCCTTGTTAGCTTTGGGCTCTTCATGTATGCCAAGAGGTAAATTTTTTAGTTTCTCAGGGTAACTAAGAAACTGTGCAATTATAAGTTTTGTACATTTTTTTAAAAATCTGAATTGAACACATAAAAATAATTTCATCAGAATATTTGTTCCTGCTCTGGTCTCTCCTCAGGCACCGGTGACCAAGGTTGGGCTCTAAAACCGCCATTGCTATAAGGGACAAAAGCTTGAGTACAGCTCTCAGCAACTGGGCCAGCTGCCGTAACCTCCCAATTCTATAATTTCTATTATAGCCCAATTTTATCATCCAGCCTGGGTTCAGTATCACCCTTCAATGAATACAGTTTTTTGGCAAGTCCCTGAAATGCAAAAACACTAACTCCTGTGTATTCAGCAAATCTCTTTTCAGTCACTTTAAGCTTTTCCTCGTCTATTGTGTGCGTCTATGTCACAGCACTTACTAAACGATGTTAGTCTTACCTGAGTACTTGTCTGTCCACTCCATAAAATGTCTTCTGTCTTTCACTATGGGTGTGCCCACATAGTGTAAATCCTCAATAAATATTTCCTGCCTTAATTCCATGAGGTGTTTTGAAGAGGAAAAGCAGCATTAGTTAGACTGAGTTGCTTATTACAGCCACATGCTTCAGGGTGTCCCTTGCCAAGGTAAAAAAAAAAGCATTAAATAGTTCAAAATAATTATTAATAGTAATCCAGAAATAACTTACATTTGGCCCAGGAATGGTTCTGAGCCTGCCCTCCTGGCTGAGCTCTCCGCAGCTGGACCACAGCCCCTGAACTCCAGGGGCCCCTGAACTCCAGGGGCGGGGGAGGGGAGGCT
This sequence comes from Lepilemur ruficaudatus, assembly GCA_963574885.1. Classification (NCBI taxonomy): domain Eukaryota; kingdom Metazoa; phylum Chordata; class Mammalia; order Primates; family Lepilemuridae; genus Lepilemur; species Lepilemur ruficaudatus. Next base: position 26,609 of record CAUYRT010077937.1, on the reverse strand, counting down.
GCACCTTCCGTCCTGGAGCCACTTGCAGGCCGCAGCTCTCCTCTACGGATAGCCTCCACTTCCTCCCCGCTTTTCTTTGAAAAGCAGAGGCACACTGTGGGTTTTTTTTTTCACGTTCTTAATTTTAAAAAGATGTCCCCACTAAGGCCATGCTATTGTATTTAAGAAATGTGTTTATTCATTATTTTCCACAATTAAGGTCTGCTCAAATCCAGTTTCTTCTCTAACCCAGTAATTTAGCTTTATCTGGAGGAGGTGAGAGGGAGGAAAAATCAGATGTTTTCATGTTTGTGCATTTTTCGATACAATATTTGGCTTTTGGGGAGATTGAGGAAAACCATATGGAGGTAACTTTACTCTGTTGTATTAAATGGACATGTTCAGTTATTTTCTTTTCTCATAGCCTGTGGAAGTATGTGTACAGCTTCACACTTGTTAGGGAGAGAAAGAATACTTGGGCCAAGGAAGCATCTCACAGAGACAAAACAGAAAATAAGATGGGCTTGTTGTCATTTAAGACCTTTTAACGTAGCTTCTAATTGCCGGGATCGTGAGAGTAATACAGTCCTGTAGACATTAATGGAAGTCTTTGTTCTGCACTGCACTGATTTTGTGTTTTAGGAATAAAAGGAAAATTATGAGGATATTCAGCGTGCCACCTACAGAGGAAACTTTGTCAGAGCCCAACTTTTACGACACAATCAGCAAAATTCGTTTAAGACAACAACTGGAAATGTATTCCCTTTGTGAGTATACTCTGTGCTGTATGTTTGAAATAGATTTTCTGGAATGGAGTTCAATCAGCTAAAGGTTATCAGAAATAGTTGGTAATGAAAACTTAGTTTCTTTTGCAAATGCTTAACACCCTTTTCAGATGTTTATGTTTTTGTTCCTTTTGCATTTTTTACCATATGCATGTGTTACCAGTTGCAAATGAGACAAAATTTAGTTTAACATAGCAGCGTCATTCACAAACGCCAAAAGGTAGAAATAACCCAAATGTCCTCACCAGATGAATGGATAAACAGTGTGGTACACACAATAGAATGCTATTCGGCCTTTAAAAGGAAGGATATTCGGACACATACTACAGCATGGATGAACCTTGAAGACATTATGTTAAGTGAAATAAGCCAGTCATAACAGGAAATGTATTGGATTATTTCACTTGTATGAGACAAATCGAAGAAACAAAAAGTAGAATGGTGGTTGCCAGGGGCTGAAGGCGGGGGGATTACTGTTTAATGGGTCCAGAGTTTAGTTTGGGATGATGAAAAGAGTTCTGTGGATGGATGGTGGTGATGTTACACAACAATGTGAATGTATATAATGCCACTGAGCTATATACTCAAAAATGGTTATAATTATAAATTTTATGTTATGTATATTTTACCACAATAAAAAAATCCTTTGAAAAATTTAAGTATTATAAAAAAAAGTACAGAATCAGAAGTTCTATATGGAAAATTATAAGAATTAAGTTTTTATTGATGCCTACTCAAAACAGAAGTTATCCTCTATCAGTAACATCCTCAATAATGTAGCAGATACAATTATAAACCCACTGTACAATTTTTTTCTTTTTTGACATTTTGATGGGAATGACATAAAATTTGTCAGAATTCCTGTTTGCAGAGCGTGTTAGTTTTCTATTGCTGCTATAACAAATTACCACAAATCTGGTGGCTTAAAATGACATGAAGGTATTGTCTCATGGTTCTGTGGGTTAGAAGTTCTACGGCAATCTCACTGGCTAACACCAGGGTGTCAGCTGGTTCCATTTCTCTGGAGCCTGTGGGAAAATCCGTGTCCTTGCCTTTTGCAGCTTCTGAAGGTATTCCTTAGCTCATGGCCCCTTCCTCATTGTCCAAGCCAGCAGCATTGTATCTTTCTGACTCTTCTTCCATGTTCACCTCTCCTCTCTCTGAACTTAGCCAGGAAATGTTCTTTAAAAAGATTTTTAGGAACCATATGATTATGTTGGGCCAAATAATCCAGGGTCATCTCCCCATCTGAAGACCTAATCACATCTTCAAAGTCTCTTTTGCCCTGGGAGGTAACATGTTAGCAGAATACGGGGATTAGGATGTGGACATCTTTGAGCACCATTGTGCTTAAACAGTGAGTATGTGTGTGGGTTTGCACATTTAATGAATGCCAGCATAATCAGTCATTCTTAGTGTTCATGACATGTCTTCTCCCGACAGAGTCTGGCAGTTCAAGAGGAAATAGCAAACAAAATTCTTTTTCTTAAAGAGGATCCCCAAAGTTCTTTAGGTCAGAAAAATCTGGATCTACCCTGAGTAGCATAAACAAATAATATCTCTTTCTTGGCTAGTAAAGACTTAAAAGAAGAGGTTGAAAGTTTTAAAGCTAAGCAGTGAATGATATTTGCTGTGTTTTCTCTAGTTTCAGATTAAGACAGTTTTTCTTCAATAAACATTTCTTAAAAGTACAAAAAGAAGACAGAATTATGTGTCTGGTTTATATTGTTGACATTTATGTTCAATAATAAGTCTCTTAGGCTCATAAGCTAAAATATATCAAAATCCTTCAGCGTGGACAAAAGCATTATTAAGGTAGAAATGGGGGTAAAAAAGAAGGAAATGACAAAACATTAATTTTAATAGCTTAAGTAATGTTTACCCTATATTTTAAAGTTCTGAATAATCCTGATACATAAATAATAATAGTAAACATGTCAAAATGGGTGCAGCAGTGTTGAGAAACTAAAGGATCATGAAGTATAATAAATTTCCTGCAAAGAAATAAAATTGCTTCATTCCAAACTAATTCTTTACTGAGAATCATGGCTTGACTATGATTTAATGATGTTAGCTAGTACTTATTTTACAATTTCATTAATTTATCTCTTCTTTTGCTTATTAGTATTGGTTTCTTTTTCATAGCAAGGAAATATGACTGTCAACAGCCACAGAACCAAGCTGACAGTGTGCAGCTCTCCTTGGAATGAAGCCTCAGAAAATGAGCAACATAAGTGATTGTTGTTAAACAGTATTGGAGAAGTTCCTAATTCTACTAAGTCATGAACACCATTATAAAAAAAAAAACCTTCTGCCTGCATAAAAGCATTTCACTTGTGACTTTCTCCAACTTTTTTGCATTATATTTTGCTTATTTTAATTGCATCTCCAAGTCATTTGTTACACAGATACAAATGGCTTGAGAGGTCTGGACACAAGGACCAGAGACGATGACTTTACCTGGTGAAGACCTTTGATTTCTTCAGGATATAATCAGTGAGAAACAGAAACACAGCTTGGGAAATGAGAATCCTGGAGCTTATGCCTCTTTGATGAGAAAATTTTTGCAAAATTAAAAAACAAAAATTCAACCATTGGAATAACTTCCTCCAAGATTGTGTTCTGTAATAACTGTAATGTCAGTACAGGTGAATTTGTGTTATTATTGTTGCTAACAAGTCTTAAATTGAATTAATGGTTTTTGCTTATAAACTGTCTATTCTACATCTACATCGTGAAGCATACCCATCTGCTAATTTTATTAGTACCACACTCTAACTAACTGAGCTAACCGGCCGCAACCCCATCTGCTAATTTTAGAAGCTTTCTGTAACTGCATTTTTTCCTCATTAATTGTGTTCCCAGTAGTTTGTTTGTTTTTAATCTCCCAGTTTCACTTCCACTAGATGGCTCTTCCTTAGGCCACGCTGAGGCCGTGCTGTTGGGTGAGCAGACAACTCTGTGTTGGAGTTAGCAACTCTTGGTCATGTCACGATCACTGTTTCATGTTGCTATCTGCTAACTTCTGCTTTTTTAGTGTAATAAGCTTGCCTAAAGAGCCTTATATCTTATCCCATTTTGTACTGTACACAATGAAATGTTTTTATCTAATTTTTCATAGTTATTTAAATAAAAACTTGGAGGTAGTGGTAGGAAAGTTTAACTGTCCATGTAGCTCAAAGAATCAGTTTTTGGATTAAAGCTATTCGTAATTGTAAGAGTTAGTTAATCATTTTAAGTATTATTTCCTTTTCCCTTTATTATTGTGAAATTAAAGAATATAAATTTTAAGTGAAAATTAAGGTTTAGACAAAATAAAATCAGGGAAGTTGCATTTGCTTTAAAATTTTAATTATATCATTCAAAAATGTATTCATTCCAAAATATTGTACAAGGTAAATTGTTGATGAAATGGAATAATTCTTAACTTGCAAAGGAGTTTGTTTGCACTGCCTATAGTTAGAATTAAAAATTGACGGCTGGGTGCGGTGGCTCACGCCGTAATCCTAGCACTCTGGGAGGCCGAGGCCAGTGGATCGCTCAAGGTCAGGAGTTCGAAACCAGCCTGAGCAAGAGCGAGACCCGTCTCTACTAAAAATAGAAAGAAATGAATTGGCCAACTAAAAATATATAGAAAAAAAAATTAGCCGGGCATGGTGGTGCATGCCTGTAGTCCCAGCTACTCGAGAGGCTGAGGCAAAAGCATCGCTTGAGCTCAGGAGTTTGAGGTTGCTGTGAGCTGGGCTGACGCCACGGCCACAGCACTCTAGCCGGGGCAACAGTGAGACTCTGTCTCAAAAAGAAAAAAAAAAATTGACTAAAGGATTGTAACCAGTTCCTGTTACAATTGTGAGCTGGGTTAGCAGAGCTGAAAGGGACAATCTTCTTAAACTTTGCTTTGCCTTAGGACAACTACTGTATATGTCCATGAGCAGAGAATTTAATCAGGAGCAGGAGTGGTTTACTTGTCACTGACATGTGGCACAATCTGGACAGACTGCAAAACTTGGCTATCTCAGATGACTTGTAAAAATAACTTACAGAAATAAATAAGAATCGTGCGATGAAACTTTTCTTTGTGTCCACTAGATAGAGATGGTCATAACTACAAACTGATAGTTTGGTCGGTGAGCATCAAACCGTGGCAAGTGAGGGAGGACACTTTCCTCTTCTTTTTTCCTTAGAGCTAACTAATGGGAATCGCACACACCCCACTAGCAGGAACAGCGCGAGCCGGCTTTGAAGTCTCTTCCCTGCGTCCACAGCTGGGCCGGGAGAAGGGTGCAAGCCCTGCAGCCATGCTTTGCAGTAGCTCTGGCTGGCTGTCCACATCTGCTCCGTATCCACCAAAGAGTCAACAGAACTGTTTTCCCTAGAAACAAAACAGAATGATTAGTAAACCAGTAATTAACACTTGTGTTATCCCTTTTCCTTGTTTCTTCCTCCCTTTTTAAAGCATAAGGTACTCAGCACTGGTCAGCCCCCACTGGTGCACAGCTTGATGTGTTAAATAACTGGATGTCCAGCTGATGCCAGCCAGCTGCACTAAGGGGAGCAGTGAGCCTCAAAGGGCACAGATGTTTGCTGTTGACCTCACACCGTGTCAGGTTGAGTTATTTATGATTCATCAGAAAATGAAATGCAGGGTTTCTGGTGAAATCGTTGGAATGTCAGGAATATTCAAGTGGTGAGTAGAAATAAGGTTAAATAGCAGTGATAAAATAGCTTCAGGTATTAAGATGATATAAGAATAAATTTAACGTGGAAAATATAATTAAGGGGAGAAGGGACAAAAGAATATTGTGTAGAGGTAAGTAATTCACTCAGCAAACAGTTCTGGCCAGATCCCCTGTGCCAGCTGTATGCGATCCTCTTTGATAGGCATTTTTTTTCTTTAAGAGACAGATTCTCTGTTGCCCAGGCTGGAGTACAGTGGTGCGATCATAGCTCACTGCAGTCTTGATCTCCTGGCCTCAAGTGATTCTGAGAAGCTAGGACCACACGGGTGAGCCAGGGCACCTGGCCTTTTCTGTTCTAATAGCAGAATTAGAATGAAGAGACGCCAGACAACAAAAATGGCAATAAAAGGCACTTGGCTTACCTCCAGCCTATGTCCCAAACAGTGAGGGCCGCAGAACAAGGGCTGGCGCTCAGTCTTAATTTAATTATTACGCACTCTAATAAGTCAGAGCCAACCCTAGGCAAAACTATAAAGCAAAAGAACTGTCTCACCACTCCTTTTTCTATCCCTTTTCATCCTCCCATGAGCCTGTATGAGTGAAACCAGTCTTGACTGAAGATTTAAGATGGGGATGAGGAAGTTAGCTGCAAACTGCGGTGGGGAACCCTGTAAACCCCAGTGGCCGACAAGGAAACTTGCCTTGACCTCTACCCCAGATAAAGGAGTGGTATTTAGCATGGGGTCCTATGCTAATGCATTCTCTACCTTTATCTTATTTAGATACAGTAAAAAACTAAAACTTTATGAAGATCAGTAACATTCCACCTTCTAGGTAGAAAGATGAAGTCAAAGGAAAAGCCCCTCCCCCCACTGGCCCCAGAGCCGACCCCAAAGGACCTTGTTCACCTTGGATCCATCTCCAGGGGGTCTTCTCTTCCAAACGGAAACAGCAGCTGTCTCGCTGTCATTAAAGAGTGGCTTTATCGCTGGGATTTTTTTTTTTTAATGAAAATACACTTTGACAAATTTCAAAGTAGCCAAAGAAAGTTAGAGACTTTTACTGCAGCCAAATTGGTGTCACTAAACTGCAAATACTTTTGGCCTAAGAAATCTGAATTCATTGAGAAAACGAACCACGTAAATATGAAGTGTTTATGAGAAAAAAAGTAAATGTATGTTTTATTCTTTTTTGGAGGTTGGGGAGAAGGAGTTGCAGTATCTCTAAATAACAGTTTCATTTTGAAATTTAAAAAAACAGGCCCAGGTCCCATACCTGCTCATACCTGTAACCCCAGCACTTTGGGAGGCTGAAGCAGGGGGATTGCTTGAGCCCAGGTGTTTGAGCTGCAGTGAGCTGTGATTGTACCACTGTAAGACCCTGTCTCTAAAAAAACAAAACAAAAACCCAGGCCCATTCAAATTGCCTATAACTCAATATAATTCTTATATCTGGAAGGATTTCTAGTACCTACTATTAGCACAGTAACCAGCGCAAAGTAAATGCTCAATAAATACTTATTGATGTAATTACTTAAAACAGTTTATAGAATTAATGTTTCATTTTTTGTGTCTTTAAAAAGCGTTTGCAGTTTCTGCTTCTACTAATGGCAGAGTAATTGTGTCAGACTAACTCTCTTACAAGTAATGACTATGAATTCAGAACAGAATATTTTTAAAACAACTATTTGAAGGTAACCATAAGCAGAGAAACTAGAAGGACAATGACCTTTGAAAGAAGGGGACCACACTGGTTGAGATTTGTGTTTATGTGGGTATTTTTGCCTGAAGGCATTTCCCAGTCCATCAGTTTAGGAGCAAGCTAGCATGCAAGCAGAAAGCTACAATCATATTGGCTTGAAGAATAGGAGGACAGAACTCAGGGCTTCTGGAGAGACTGGACAGTGGGGGGGGGGACATCACATAAAGAAGTGAACTACAAAGGGGAAACCCCAAATTCTGCATATAAACTTTGCCAAGTCCTTGACTGATCCCTGAACTCTTCATCTACAGTGAAGAGTCTAAGGAGCCTGGCAGAAAGCAAATAGCTAAAAGGCCAAAAGAAGTGAGCAGAGATTTCAGCTGTTGCCCACTATAGGGATTACAGTTTGATTCCTGCCAAATTAATTGCTTACTAGAATGGAAATCACTTTTCAGAGGAGGATAGAATCCAGAGACTCCATACCACATTGTCCACAATGTCCAACATACAGTCGAAAACTACAGGAATGGGAAGAACAGGAAAATGAGAGCTACGGTCAAGAGAAAAAAATGGGACAATGTGGTCCATAGTCAAGAGAAAAAGCAATCAATATAAACTGCCTTCAAAATGACCCAGATGTTAAATTAGCAGATAAGGACTTTAAACACCTATTACAAATATGTTTAGATAAATACTTTCAGATAAATGATCATTGAAAGGATTTATCAGCAGCAGATCTGCTGTATGAGAAATACTAATGGAAGCTATTTGGTCTAAGGAGAAGTGACAGCAGACAGAAACTCAGATCTAAGCAAACTCTAGGCATAATGAATGAGCAGACGGAGAGAAACAATGATAGAGCAAGGGGGAGCTTTTGCCAAGGGGAGATTAAAAGCATATAGGAGTTTTTGGACTATTGTAACTTTTCTGTAATCTTGAACTTTAATTTTTTAAAAACTTATAGAAAAAGCATTTATAAATCAATTTCTTAGTAAACCAAGTTTTATTTTTTCTGTTATACCAGTCACCAGCAAAACTGAAAAACAGGCATGCTGCCCAAGGGTTGGAAAACCGTGTGCTTCTTTCTTCTCTAGCTGATCCCATAGTATTCAACATCCTTCTGTTCTCTGTCAAAATCTACTCCCAATAAGGAATCAAAACACACTTCCACAAAAGTCTGGATGACTGATGACAGTTAAAGTGTCACTAGACACTACAGGGTGTTCAGTCTGCATTTTAACGGAGAGAGCCTTCAATTGGAAGGATATGAAGTTTTTAGACACTGCAGAGCAGTGGTGATTCTTAGATAAGAAGGCCTTTACAGCCTCTGAAATCATATGTAAGCAGTTAACTAAACTCCACATTATTTGCTTGGCTACCACTTCCAATTCTGCTTCTCTCCATCGTCGTAGTTTAAACATTACCAGTCAGAATGTTACCTCTTCTCCATCGAAATTATTAAATACACTGGAACGCCTTTAAAAAAAAAGAATGATTCTACAGTTTTGAATTAGTTTAAAACAGGGAACAGTTACCACCTTGCAAATGAGTAAAGGTGAACAATGTGAATGACTCTTCCAGTCCTGAACTTTTGCAATATTGAGAAATGTGAAGATTAGATGGGAAAGAAATGTCTCCAGGGGCAGAAAGGAGAGATGCAAAGGCAGGTATGTAAAAAGGTGATTGCTGACAAACATGATGTAGAATACTGTATTTATTAATGCTTTCTGGACTTAGGACTGGTGTTTTAAAAAGCCACAAATAATAATTTTATTGATTTCCTTTCCTCTGATGTCAGGTTTTCCTCGATCCACTGTAGTACCTTGCTTATAGTAGGTGTTTAACATTTATTAATATTTACTTAACTAAATTAGATTGAATCCAATGTTATGCTATCTTAGAAAGCAGTCAGGCCTATGGAATAGCTCCATCTTAATAGTTTTAATTTTATTTTTTCAGCACAAAAGAGAAAAACAGTGAGTCTACCAGTCTTGCAGCTCTTTTCTGACCATGCAGTATACTTTGTGAAAGTGGTTAAATTCCAAAAACATATAATTATGTTTTGGAGTAAATATACTCCAAAAAGCATAAATAAGAGGATGAATTTTTTCCCCCAAAGTATAACAGAGCACAGTGTACTATATATTTTCAAGGAGTTATAATTTTTAAAAAATACAAGTATTCTTCAAAAATTTTTAGCAATTAACTCTCAATTTATAACATCATGCCAATGAAAGTGGCTACATGGAAAATCCCAAGAAGCAAACAATCCAAGTTATACATTTGCCTCTCCAAATTAGTTTGCTATGCCAGTATTTTAATTGGTTTGCAATCTTACAATGATAGTGGCCAGCAAACACAAACCTATTTGAATTCCTTAAGAGAAGGAACTATTAGGGGTTGCAGGAAATCTGCAAATTTTCCAGTTGGTATTTGGGCAATCTTGAGTGAACCAATCACATTTTTAAGAGTAGTCATGGGGCAGGTGATTGTTTTTACACATTGATTTTTCTCCATTTTTATATTCTGATGTAGCAAATTACCACATTAGTTTGTGTCAGGACATCACATTTTGAATATATTTAAGTCACCATCTTCCACCATTTATAGTTCTGAAACAAAGTCTAACCTGCCATTATATCAGTAAAACATCGATCCATCTGTCTTATGTATTAATAAAACATCGATCAATCAAATATCATTTATTGGAAATTAACTACAACTGAGGAAATATGTTAACAGTCCAGAACACCTCAGGGGATGCCAGCAGGGCTAATTGCAGACAAACTTTATGCACTCTTTCTGGACAGTCCAGGCTTTTATCAGCAAATCTTTTTGGGAAAGGAGTTGTTCTCTCCTTCCTTGAGACTTCTGATCATCAGAGTTAGCTCTCTCTTTTTATCTTGAAGCCCTGTGATGTTTTCCACAGAGGACTGGAGATTGGGTTTTAGAGATATGAGTTCCAAGGACAGATTTTCATATATGTACAAATTATAAATGAATAAAAGTGGTTGAAAACTTAATTATTTAAAATTTGCTTATTTAGTTGTATTCTCGATGTTTTGGGCCACTTCTTAGATGCCTTGCTTAAAGGCCTGTGGCCTGTTGTCATGGTGAAATAGAATTAATAACAATTCTTACTTATGCAAACTTGATACTTGTCAAATACACCCTTTCTTTGTTTACTTAAAAAAAAGACACTGGCAAATCTAGTAGGCTTCAAAAGGATTATGAATTTTTGGAAACACTATTCCTTAATTATAGCTGATTAGAAATTTGAGATGAACACATTAACCAACATATGACACATGCAAACACTACTGTTCTGCTGCTAGCGGCTTTGTGACTGAAGCCTGACATTTGCTCTCTCAAGGTGTTTGAGAGTAAATTTAGCTTGAAACAATGTGGAGGAGGGAAGTCACTTCATGGTCCAAATAATCTTTTTCCTTTTGAACTCTCTTATAACTTGTCATTATTGACCAATCAAAAGGATCTAGTTCATCTTTCTCCTAAAAGATTAAAATTGAATTTGGTTTAGTTTATATTAAATCACATTCAGTACAATCAAAGGGGACTCTACATTTCTGTATATTGTAGGATAATTTTGAAAGCACTAATACAAGTAGAAAATGAACTAGGTAATGGTTTATTATAGAATACAGGCCTGAAAACCTGAGTTCCAGCCTGTTTCAATCTATGCTGTATCTGTTTGAATTAGATCATGTCATTAACCTCACCAGGCCTCAGTTTGTTCATCTGTTAAATGGGAATAAGACTACCTTTACCCCAGAGATGTTTAGATTCTGAATGAAACACATTTTGAGCCCCTTGGAAGGCAATAAAAAGATTCTTGGTGTTGGGGGTGGTGTTCTTCTTCTTAAATATTTTTTTAATGTGTTACCAATTTATATACTTATGAGTTTGGATTTGTCTCTAACCCTCCAGGCTACTAGAGTATGGATTTTTTAGCTTTCCCTACAATCCTAGGAAAAGTGGCTTTCAAAGCACATGAATCAAACCATTATAAACAAAATTGTCATCTGTGAACACATAGCTAGGTATCACTAATTTTGACTACATTTTTAAAACTCAGTCTTCTGTATCATCCATCAAGTAATGGTAATATCCCCATTTTTTCAGATGGAAACATGAGCACAGAGAACTTAGAGAGGCCTGATGTTAAAAACTGGAATTGTGTTATGTCTTGGCATCCTTTCACTCTATGTTTCTATGATTCTGATAATAGAAACAGAAAGATTGCAGGTTCGAGCATTGTTTCCAGTAGAAAATAATGCAAATATTATTTCCAGGGAATAATGTAGCCTAATTTTTCACATAACAAAGAGGCTTAATTCAAGTCCCTTTGAGATAAAAGACAAGTCAAGCAAATGGCAGCAAGTAATTTTTCCTTGCAGTATTTTTTCCAAACAGTCAAATATAACAGATTCTTTTTTTCTCCTTTGTGTTCATTTGATTAACCCACATTTTATAAATCACAGGTCCGTTGCATACACTTTGTACCAGACAAGTCTGGACACGCAAAGATTGTAGCAAGTTCACAAAAGCCACTTAACATACTTGGTCGTCATTTAAGTTATGACTTTGAAAACGAAAGAAGACAAACCCTTTTACTATGACAGGCAGGTTTACATAAATTGCTACACAAACTAAATTCAGAATAACTTCAATGCATATTGAAAAAAGTTACTCTTTCATTGACACACTGCCATAACACTCTGATATTTTAAAAAATATCCACAGTAATTAATAAATATGACATGAAGGTTTTAGTACCACCTTCTCCCTTCTGTGTATTCTTTCTGTAAGTCATGGGATGGATCTGCAGCCACCTGGGCTCTCAATTTGACAATTGCATGAAGTTTCACTTTTCCTCCAAAGCACTTGTCCTGACACATTATAAATCACAGAAAGAAAGCCAAGAGATGTAGCCTTAGGAGCTCTGATGGGACTTGTGGTTTGTTCATTTGCTTCCTCTAATATCTCTTTTTGCTACAGTTTCAGTTCCGTGACTCATGAATATCCAAGTTAAAAAAATAAATAAACAAAAGACACGCCTGCAGTTCAGGTACATGCAGTGGCTCAGGCACTGAAGTCAGCAGGCGCAGGCTGCCAGCAAATGTTGGAGGGTTAGCGATGGGAGCCGTGGGCAGGGACAGGCCTCGGTTTATAGCCCAGTTCTGTTTCTTACCAGCCACGCTCTGTGCCCTCATCTATAACATGGAGGTATTAACTCCCACCTTAAAGAACTATGTTCAAGGTTAAATGAAATGCCCAGTATTAACTGCTCAGTGCACTGTTTGACAGAACATGTATTCCATAAGAGTTGTTATTGTTGGTGTTAAACTTGCTTTGAGCCAGTCTATATAACTGATGCTAAAAATAGCATGAAACTTTACTAGGACAAATCAGGAAAAGACCGTTCTTAGGAGTAAAATACTTGTATTATATAATTTAAAAAATAGTACAGTTTCTTACTTGCAATAACATACAGTAACAGACCTTACAAGCATAAATTACGCCAAACCTGCTTGAATGAACAGATGAGAAAAACTTAGAATGACCATAGCAGGATTCATGGGGTATTAGACAGTTCTTGATTACAAGTCTAGGTTTATCCTGGAACAATTTGTCTTTGACCTTTGGCTCTCTCATCCGTTAAATTAGCAGCTTGCAGGGTGCCTCGAGGACAGTATGTTAAAACTGTGTGTTTGTGTCTATCTACATCTGTATCTGTCTGTCTGTCTCACAGTGAACTATATAGAATTGTCATTACTCCAGTATTATAATAAATTTTTGACTGCAAGTAGGATTTTAACATTATTTATGTATGTATAACATAATATTTTGATATATATGTGCACACACGAACAGTGAAATGATGACCGCAGTCAAGTAAGTTACCATATCCATCGTCTCACATAGTTCCTTTCTGGGCGTGGCAAGAGTGCCTAAGATCTGTTCTCTTGGCGAATTTCCAGTATGCAATACAATATTATTAAGTGTAGTCACATTGTATATTAGATCTCTAGACTTACTCATCCAAGGTAACTGTACCCTTGTGCCCTTTGACCTCTATCTCCCATTTCCTCCACACTCTGTTAAAATTATTTTAAATGCTAAAAATTCATCTGATATATATATAAACATTCTCTTTGCAAAATTATTTGCATTATTGCTAAGCTAATCCTTTTGCCATTTATATAATTAAAAACTTCAGGGGGATTGTGATTCAGTTGGGGCATAAAGTCATTCAGGATTCTAGGGGAGGTGGTGACTAATTTCACAGAGGGGTAACAGCAGAACAACTCAGAAGAATTGATGTTAAAACTCACAAAGTACACTCATTCGGCAAGAAAAAAAATAGTTAATTTGCTTGCATCAAAATTGGAAACTTCTCTTCAATGAAGGACATTATGGATAGAGTTAATACAAATGACAGGTCCAAGAGAAGATTTTTGCAGTATCTAAAACTGACAATGATCTCATTCAAATCTAAGCAAATCAGTGGCTTCTGGGGTGGGTGGTAAAGTTCTCTTTATTGACCTGGGTGGTAATTACAAGGGTGTCTGCCTTATGATTACTCACTAAGCTGTGTATTTTGTGTGTTTTTTGGTGTCTGTTTTTTATTTTACAATAAAAAGATTTATTCAACCCAGTTATTATATGAACTACTACAAAGGTAAAATCACAGAGGACTGATTTAGTGAGATTTTATTATGTTTTTAAAACACATAAAATAGAATTAGCGTATAAGTAAATGAGAGATCTTTATTTCTATCTTTTGATTGGGTCCTTCCACCAATGCACCAACTTGCTATCTACACTTTCCATTTTCATGTGAACAATTTTGAATGCCAACAGCTATAAATATAAAGTAGAATTAATGTCATTGTAGGCAGTAACAGTTCACATGGCAATATACATAATCAATATTACTAATTTCAAAAGATGAATCAAATTATAATGAGGCTTCATGAGTTTGGTAGTGGTAAGCATAATCATGCCCACTTAAAGAACAAAAAATGTAGACACTTCAAAAAGAGATCAGCAGATGACAAGTTGAACATGTGAGTCCACATTTGTGTGGCTATTAAAAGAGCTCAAAAGATGCCTTAGCTATAGTAAATATGTATTAAACAAGTTAATATTATCTTCAGTGAAAAATGTAAAAATTGCAAATATTCTTTATGTAGAAAATACATGAATCTGGGCCGGGTGCAGTGGCTCACCCCTGTAATCCTAGCACTTTGGGAGGCCAAGGCAGGAGGATTGCTTGAGGCCAGGAGTTTGAGACCAGCCTGAGCAAGAATGAGACCCCGTCTCTACAAAAAAAAAAAAAAAAGAAAAAGAAAAATAAGCCCGGTGTGGTGGCACACACCTGTAGTCCCACCACTCCAGAGGCTGAGGCAGGAGGGTCACTTGAGCCCACAAGTTTGAGGTTGCAATGAGCTATGATGATGCTACTGCACTCCAGCCTAGGCAACAGAGAGAGACCCTGCCTCAGAAAAAAAAGATAAAACTAAAACATATATATATATATATATGAATCAATATCTTAGGCATAATTTGCTTACAAGGAAAAGGAACCTCCTCAGGCTTTCTCTAGGTGAAGGGATACAGAGGCAACTTAGGAAATCCAAGGCTTCGTGAGGGCTCAGAACCAGCAACTGGAAACCTGGCAGGAAACAAGGAAGTTCTGGTCTCTCCCTCCCTACCCCTGTGGGCTCTCGCTCTCTCTCCCTGCAGGACAGCTGTCTTCTCCCTGCACACTCCCTCTCCATCCCTGATCATCCGTGCAGATCCCGGAATGCTGCCTGATGCTACTTGCCCTCTCAGGGCAGCGTCAGGTGCCAACTAACTCAGTCTGTCTGAGCACCAATTCCAGATTCTCAGGAGAGATTCTGATTCACTCAGCGTGAACATGTGTTTACTGATGGTCCAAATAACTGTGGGCAAAAGAGACCATGGAGTGGAAGGTTCTTGGCTAAGGCATTGCAGGGGTGAGAGGAAATGACTTCTTAGCATTCAACATAGACAATGACACGGCCTCTAAAATGCATCATTCATTCCTTCCACCAACACTGAACTGTCTTGAGTCAGTCAGACTGTGCCGGGAACTCAAGGATGAATAATAACACCCAGTCCCTACCCTGGAGGAGGTCAGACTTCAGAAGACAACGTGGAACAACTAAAGAAATTCTTAAGAGGATAAAATAGAAGAAGTATGAATAAAATTTCGATTCTAGGGGAGGCGATGTCCACAGACAGATTGTTCCAGCAGAACAATCTGGATGGATGAACGTTAAAACTCACAAAGCATACTCATTCGGCAAAAAAAATGTTAATTACATATATCAAAATTGGGCATTTCTCTTCAATGAAGGACACTGTGGGTAGAGTTAACACACGTGACACCAAGAGAAGATTTTTGCAAAATCAAAAACTGACAAGGCAGGAGTTCGAAACCAGCCTGAGCAAGAGCGAGACCCTGTCTTTACTAAAAAAATAGAAAGAAATTAATTGGCCAACTAAAAATATATATAAAAAATTAGCCAGGCATGGTGGCGCATGCCTGTAGTCCCAGCTACTCAGGAGGCTGAGGCAGAAGGATCGCTTGAGCCCAGGAGTTGGAGGTTGCGGTGAGCTAGACTGACGCCACAGCACTCTAGCCCGGCCAACAGAGTGAGACTCTGTCTCAAAAAATAAAATAAAATACAATAAAAATAAAACTGACGAGGATCTAATGCAAACCAGTAAGAAAATGATGGAGTCTCCAGTGGAAAATGGGCAAGCATTATGAACAAGTCATGTTCATATCAGAGGAGGAAACAAAAGCATCAACCATCAGAGGAGATGATAAAGCTCCACAGTCATTTACACCAGGTAGACCAGCGAAACCAGCAAGCTGCATGGTGCCATATGGGCAGGGCCATGGGGCTCGTGCTCTGGGCTGGGAGAGCTGACCAGGGCTTCTGTCCCGGAGTGCTTAGCAAAGCATCCACTTGAGACTTTGCATCCAGGTCAGGAGGAGGGGGATAGAGTACAGAATCAGCTTGGATGGATTTTCTGTGTACGAGTTTGTTTTTGATTCTAAAGACAATGGAGAAAGAACCAAGAGAAGATTCCAAGCAGACCAGTAACATGGCAGGCAGCTTAGAAAATGAATTAAGGGACAAGTATATATTCATATAAAATGACACACAGTGGGTAAAGCAGAATGCAAAATAGTATGTAGATACTAGCTATTACATAAGAATGGCAGAGTGCTTTTTTTTTTTTTTTCTTTTTTTTTTGAAACTGAATCTCACTCTGTTGCCTTGGGTAGAGTGCCATGTTGTTATCACAGCTCACTGCACCCTCAAACCCCTTGGCCCAAGTGATCCTCCTGCCTCAGCTGCCAGAGTAGCTGGGACCACAGGCATGCGCCACCACGCCCAGCTAATTTTTCTATTTTTAGTAGAAATGGGGTCTCTCTCTTGCTGAGGCAGATCTGGAACTCCTGAGTTCTAGTGATGCTCCCGCCTTGGCCTCCCACACTGCTGGGATTCCAGGCGGGAGCCACCACGCCCGCCCGACTGGCAGAGAACATGTAATAAAGATCAGAAGTGAATGTGGAGTTGGACGTATCCTGTTGATATTCACAAGCTTCTTTTCTTCCCACGCAGCAGCTTGTTTATGATTTTTTTTTATTGTACAAATGTTATTTAGAATCCTGGAATCTAAATATTAAGAGTGTTACTTAAACAAACAAGAAGTACACAGAGACGGAAGAATAGAACCTGTCTGATAGGTGAAGTCTTAGTAGCCTTTGGTGGTTTCTGTTATTTCTTATGACTATTATGAAAATTTAGAGCCTAGTTATATATAAATTACTTTTTAAAGAATGTAACTACTCTGAGTTTATGGGGTTATGGATGACCTTTTAAAGTGTGCTCTACATTTTCTGTGGTTTCTACAATGGGGTTATATACCCCCATAATTTACTGGTGTTCCAATTGAATTCTGATTTTTAATTTAGATGAATTTAGGATTTGTTTTGGGGAGTGGTGCAGTGAAATTGTATGTAGGCTGAACCTCGTTTCTCTGTGGCATTGATTGGCTGATCCAGCTGGCGGCTGCTGTAACTGCTGCCCACAGAGTCACGGCCGAGCAGCTCCTGAGGAGCTCGGGAGGCCAGGCGGGGCCGCTGCAGTCTCTGCGGTGATGACGTCATCGCACAGTGCTACAGTTCAGAGGCACGAAGCTCACCAGTCCGTGGAGGTAGCCGTCGATAAGTGCTCGCTAGCTCCTGTTTTGTATGTGCACAGATGTAACTACCTCTGCTCTCAGAGACTGTTCGTTTCCGCTTCTGCGACCTGAGTATCAATTAGCATCCTTTTCTCTTTCCTGTACTTCTCCCCATCTCAGAGCAATGCCAAAGCTGGGAATACACAAAGTCCTGTTTCTTATTGGCTTCTAATTTTTCTAACGTTGCCTTCTTCTGCCTCTCTCCCTGTTTTGTCTCAGCCCCAGTCTCTTGTCTTTCCTTTTGCACCCCTGCACGGCAGGCTGCTCTGAGGCCTGCCCGCAGTCTGGACAGACAGACTCTCAGGGTAGACCGTCCATGTGGTCTTCTCCAGCCGGACTTCGTAAGGAACATTAGGTAGGAGGATTTATGCTTATTTGGCAGTGAAATAGTCTAAAATCAAAGAACCACATGAACATTATGTTACTTGCTAGAATATTTTAAAAAACTAGGTACTTAGCATGCATCTTTATTTTATTGAAAATAACATCTGGCTACTAGAAATGGTACTCATTTTCACCAGGGGTCATGGCATGAGCCATGTTCTGTCAGGCCTAACTTCCTCACTGTTCTTAACTTAAGTACCTTTAAAGAATTGCTTCATACTTTCAGCCATTATGATGTAGGTTAATATATTAAAGCAATAAATGAATAATAAATAATGAACATAGCTGCACACCACTTAATGCAATAGGTGAGTTCCTGAAAAGTAGTTTGTAAATAAAATTATGAATAAAAAGAATAGAAGGAAGTCTATTGTTAATTACTTAATAATTAATGAATAATCTTATAAATAAGGTGACAGCATGATGAAGTGGGAAAAGAATGGGATCTGGAGCACCAAGAGCCAGGCTGCAGTTCCCATCCAGCAAAGTATGAGCTGTGTCACGGCCACACACTCTTTGCCACAGTTTTCATGTGTAAAACAGGAATTATTTCACAATGTCATTACACTCCACAAGTTATAAAGTATGATACAAATGTGAGCTGTTGCCATGAATATCTGCAGAGCTTTTTAATATATTAATGTTCTTGTGTGATCCTCTTGCAAATCTGTGGTTGAGACAGAGCTGGTTTTATTAATATTACACTTTTCTGTACAGATGTGGATCAGAAAAGTTCAGTGATGGGTCCAGGGTAACGTCACCAAGCGGAGCAGAGGCAAAACTGAAATCCAACTTGTCTGACTTTTATATAGATTGATTGATTGATTGTAGAGACAAGGTCTTGCTATGTTGCTCAGGCTGGTCTTGAACTCCTGGCCTCAAGTGATCCTCCCACCTCCAGCTCCCAAAATGCTGGGATTACAGGCGTGAGCCACCACGCCCAGCCTGACTTTTAAATTGGTATGTTTTCTGATGCACCACATCCCCTCAGACTTTGGGAGTGGGGAGGAAAGAGGAGACGAACATTTACACATTAAGGAGCCTTTCCCCAGGACAGTGGAAACAGCCTCGGCTGACTTTCTTCTCTACTGTGTACTAGCCATGTGAGTGTGGGTCTGATACTTAAACGTCAGCGAATCTCCATTTGGTCAACCATAAAATAAAGAGTATAATCTCTAATTTGCAGTGTGGCTAAGATTAAATAAAATAACATGTGTATTCCACATGTTAAAGAAGAAAATATCAGTGCCAAATTCAGGCCTACGCAGCTGTGAGAGGAAAGAACCCAAACACAGCTCAGGAGGCCTGGGGTTAGCCCACAGTTCTGCCTGCCCCGATGCTCTAAGGGGTTGCTTTGGGGACTGGGAGAAGAGCAACATTCCCATCTTCCATGAATTTCCTCAACTCTAGTCATTCTCGCCATCAAAATAGCCTGCGGTTCAGAATATCCTTTCTTTTCTTCCTGAGAAACAGCAATGGAATTAGTGCTCAATCACTAAAGGAAATGGAATATATTCAGTCTCAGATGGCAGCCTGAGCACATACATTTATAAGCTCTCTATTAAAATCTTCACAGGACTTTTAGAACTTCAACAATAAAGGGAATGGGGGGAGTCTCATCAACAAACAGGAGAGTCCAAAAAATTTCTGTAAAACTAAAACAAAAAGCTCCTGATGGGGTAGAGGGTTGGAAGCCTAAATTTGTGGTTGCTGGGACCGTAACTGTGGGATGAGAAGCAAGAACTGACCCGCAGAGCAGAGCCCTGCCTCCCTGTGCCAACTGTCTGTAGCCAGGTGTTTAACCCCCAAGCAAAGAAAAGGCATCTTTTTGAAAGAAATCGGGAGAACTCTCCCGGGAGAAACAGAGTAGCTGGGGTGGTGTTGGTGCTCCAAGTAAAAATCTCGCCTTTTGTAGCATTCTGCACAGGGACAGCCTCCTAGCCTGTCTGCATAATCTAAAGCCTTGGGAGCCCGGATGAAAGCTCCGCCGCTGTACCTAGAACCCTAGTCTGCCTTTGCACGTCCTCCTTTTCAAATACGAGCACCAAGAGGTCACCACACATTTGAGTCAAATCTGAACACGAAAGAGAAAGAACAAGTAAACAAGAGAAAGATACAGCTATCCCTAGAAGAGATAGAAGTCATTAATGGAATGGAAGAAAACATTTTAAGTGTGATAATTAGCACAATCACGGAATACAAATAAATAAGAAATCCATGAAACTAGGATGGAATGCTGTGGGAAAGAAATAGTCACAAAATTAGAAAGAGCTCTTAGAAAAGAAAAAGATGGCTGAAATTACAAATTCAAAGCAAATGTAGGAAAATAAAGTCAAAGACATTTCTCAGAAAGTAAACCAAAATGATAAACAAATCAAAAAATGAGACACATGGAGGTTTACTCTAGAAGGTCCAACACAACTTCTAAGAATTCCAGAAACAGAGGACACAGAAAATGGAAGGGATGGATAATCCAAAAATAACATAAGTTCCAGAAGTTGTGAAGAAAGAGACTACAGGATGTTCAGGGATTTAAGCAAAGAAAGAAGCCACACATAGAAATTTCACTGTGAAATTTGAGAACCTCAGAGACTTAAAAATTTCTGAAAGCCTCCAGAGAATAAAACAAGAAGGAAGAAGCCTATATGACAGTTGTTCTGCTACAACCATAATGATGGCAGAATAAAGGCCCTTTTAGATGAGACAATCCTTAGAAAATGTGCTTCCTGCTCACCCCTGTATTGGAAAAGCTTAGGAAGGTTTTTTGGTAAAATGAGGAGGGTCCAGTGGATGTGACCCAGGAGAGTAACAAAGGATATTTCCAGAAAACAGCCAGGTGCAGAGAGGACATTTGACAGAGCCTTAGAGACGCTAAATAAATTCCCCACGCAGCAAAGCTCCCAAGAGTGGAACCAGAACTCCAGCCCAGGCAGGAGGAGTTCTCATTTACAGTGTGACGCCGTCATCATTCAGGTGACTTTCAGCCCGATTGGCCAGTGCTCAGGCGAAGGGAGCCCACTTCCTTAAGAGCAGGAATAGTCCTAGGAGCAGTGGATGAGGGTTTCTCTATACAGCGCTGAAGAGCATAAGGTTACGCATTATAGACGTAGAAGAATAAACCTAGCTGAATATTTATGGGAATGTCTCAGAGAAGGCAATATCTGTGATGGGATAGGTTTCCATGAGAATTCCCAGTGTGGACTTACTGGATTTCTAGAAAAATGACCTATATACATAAAGCCATCAGCTGTGCTGCGAGGCGGCCTCCACCCCAGCCCCAGGACATGTGCTCTCATGTGCCCCACGGAAGTCTCGCTACAACCACCAAGTCTTGAGTCTTGAAGTTCCTTTTTGTGACTGAGTCAACACAGCTTCAGCACAGCTGTCTTGCCCCAATCTCCAATTTTCTCTGAGAAAGCACACAGTATATTGCCCTATTTAATTTTTAATAAGGTCTTTTTGATTTGCAAAAAAGTTTAATGAATAGAAAAAGGAGCAAGTCCTCACAAAACCACCATTTTTTAAAAGAAGGAGGTACTTCTTTCAATTTCAGATTTTCCATCATTCTTTTAAGAAAGAATTCTGTTCTTGACAACTTCTTCCTCTTGCTTCAGCAGTTTCTTTGATGTATCAAAGCATGGTGCACATTTCAGAAGCTATCTGAAAGTGTATATATTATTATCTCTGATTTAAATAATTTATTTTCAAATCATATTCAGGACCCAGGCTGTCCTGATACCGACAGTTCGGTCCATTCTTAAACCTGGATTAGCTGGGGTTTTGGTCCTGGTGGTTTGACCCTTAAGCATATGAAACACTTTCCGCATTAGCTGTGTGGACAATTTGACAAATTCAACTATATTTTTTATTTCACTCTCTTGAATCCTTCAGGAAATTGCTCCTTCAGCTTTTCCCACTCTCTTACCCTATTGGCAACCAGCTTCCCAAACGAGCCTCCACTTTCTGTCTCTATTTTTTACTTTCCAATCCCTCCTCAACCTCCTGAACCTTGACTTTCTTGTCTTTCCCTCCCAAAGCCCTGTCATGCGAGCTCCGTCCCTGCTGGGGCTCCTCCAGTTACGCACCGTGCCAGAGCTCAGAATGACGTGTTACAGCATATGGCAGAAATTTTCGAAGGATGCTTCATTGGGGCAACTTACATAGGCCGAGGGTAATTAAGAGATTAGGTGTGGGTCTCCTAGTTCTTCCGTCATCCCATACAGAGGTACGGTGGGGGTCTTCGTCCCAGGTGAGGGACTTGGTCTCATGGGTCTCCCTTTAGAGGGCAAGTGAGGGAAAACTGTCTTGTTGGAGGATTTGGGTGCCTGCTATGTAATGACCTATCTGGGAACTCCAGATACCCAGCCTGGAGAGATGGTAGGGTTTATGGAATATTGCAATCCCCCTTGCTGGGGAAGGAAGCTGCAAGTCGTGTGGAAAACTGAGCTTGGGTTCAGAGATTCCAGCTTTCAATTCCGACCTGTCCCCTCCCCTCTCCCCTTCCAGCTGGCGCACGGCCAATACATCCCAGAATGAATTCCCTTAGTTGCTTGGAAATAGTTCTGTCCATTTCACAACAAACCCCTACCCCTCCTGAAACTGCTGTAGCTGGAAGCTCAAGTCAACACCTGCGCAGATGGGACTCTAACGCAGTCCCACCCTGCTCTGCTCTAGAGCGTTTCACACCCCTGCCCTCCCTTCTCCTGAAACGCACCTTCTCTCGCTTTTCCAGCATCGCCCCCTCTTGATCCTCCCCCGACCCGTCTGATCTTCCGCATCTCATCCACCAGCTGCTTTCATGCCCTCTAAGTGTGGCAGTTGTGAAAACTTAATGGATGATGTTTAAAATGGAAAAAACCCAAGAATTTTAATATTTTGTGTAGTATTTACAAATGTGGAGAAATAGAAATATATGAAGAAATAACTAAAAGAGTTGGGCATAGTTCCCTCTAGGAAGATTAGGAGTCAGTACATGAAGGGTTATTATTTTTTGTAATAATCCTTAAGCACGATTTTATCTATTTGTTTATTTATTTATTTTGAGGCAGGGTCTCACTGTTGCCCAGGCTGGAGGTCAGTGGCACAATCACAGCTCACTGCAGCCTCAAACTCCTGGGCTCAAGCGATCCTCCTGCCTCAGCCTCCCAGGTAGCTGGGACTACAGGAACAGCCAACACGCCCAGATAATTTTTCTATTTTTTGTAGATATGGGGTCTCAAGTTTGTTCAGGTTACCATTTGACTTTTTTTAAAAAAGCTTTATTTTTGTATAGCAATTTTAGAATTGTAGCAAAATTGAGAGGAAGGTACAGAAATTTTCCATATGCCCTCGGCCTCCACCACCATCAATATTCCCTGCCAAACTGATACATTTGTTACAATTGATGAAACTTCTTTTCCTCCGCCCTCTAGATACTAGTCTAGGGTTGGTTTAAGAAGCTACAAATGTTCTCTCCCAATCTGATCTCTCTATTTTCTCCCATGGTTTCTGATTCTCCATGCAGTTTGAGAATTCAAGTCACTTGCACCCAGAGACTGTGCCAGCTGACTGCCCGGCGTTCACACTGGCAGAAGCTATCTCTCTCTGCTCTCACCAGCCGACCACAGAGTGAAGGCGACACCTGCCTTCTGCCAGAGGTGTCTGCTCTGCACCCTCTGGCTTCACTGCGGTGACTTCCAAGAACACTCCCTCCTCCTCCCCGAACCCCCCACCCAACTGCAAACCTACAGGTGACTTTGACATCCCGTGAGGTCGCGGGGGAGGAGAACCCTGGTGTGGAATTCGCGGGGGAGGGGCAGAGAGCAAAGCCCACGGGAGAATTTGGAGGTGCTGCAGCAACACCCCCAGGCTGTCAAATAAAAAGGCTTTCATGAAAGTAGAACGAGGTACAGAGTCGGTTTATAGTAAAAGACTCTCAGGGGACACGTGGAGCTGGAGGATCCTGAGGGTTTTGCTGTCACAGGAAGGGCAGCTGGTAACCTACTACGTCAGCAGAGGAGGCCCTTGGGACATTCGGGAGCCACGACGGATCAGAGTCCCCTGAAATGGAAATTCCAACTCAGATATCAAAGCCCTGAGTAAAATGTACCATCAGATTCCAGATTCCAGACCAAAGTGGCTTGGCTGGAAACAGAGAAACAGAGCCAAACATCTGAAAAGGCTGAGAACCAGTTTCATAATCACACCAAATTACAGAAACTGAATCCTGGACTTTGCTCCCAACTCCATGGCTAAGGTTTAAGTCTTGGAGTTGGAGTCTCACAGTTGCATCGGGGGGTCTATGGTAGGAACTCGAACAGTTGGAAAACCCGAACTCCTGGGGCGGTCAGGCCTCAGGTTCTCCCGGCGCTTCCCGCTGCGCAAACGTGGAGAGAGGACTCCGTCAGAAAACCTGCGCACCATAGGCTTGAAACGCAGTGCAAGGGGGTGTTCATGCAAAGGAAAGACCCCCTTCTGCAACCGACCCAGTCCATTTTTCCTATCCCCAACCTGAGATCTAAAGGTTTCAGTGGGAAGCAGAGCTGAGCCTCCTCTTTCTGTCAAGAAACCAGACAAGGCGTGGTCCAACTCCTACCGTTTAGCTCTCTGGTAACATTACTCACAGCACTGCCTGGCCCAGCTTGACAAGATGATAACATCTGTACTGGGTTTTGGCAAATAAAGTGAACAAAAATAACTACCAGGCAGGCTACTTAGGCTCCAAGGAGTTACGTTGCCAGGAAAAAAGGTCTGATAACTGGGGACCGTGGCTGGACTTGCTGCCGTTTATAATGTGACTATCTGAAAAGGACAGTCACACAAGTAGAGCCAAGGATGCAAGGCCGAGTATTTAGACATCATATTAGTCTCCAAATTCAGCCATGACTGAAGCTAATTCCGTCCACTCTGGTACTTCTGTTTCTTGCTTAAGACAGTTTAAGTTGGACTTCCATATATTTCTATTGCTGGCAACTGAAATGTAGTATAAATATTGGAAAGGAGACTGCACCTGGTCTGCTTTAGACTAGATTGCACTTCTCTAATTTAAAATCCATTTAATCATATTGGAATTGTATTCTGTTTATAGATCAACACAGGGAGACTTGATATCTTTTTTTATTTCAGCATATTATGGGGGTACAAATGTTTAGGTTCATGTATTTCCCTTGCCCCATACAAGTCAGAGCTTCAAGCATCTCCATCCCCCTGACGTGCACTCCACACCCATTGGGTGTCTTTATTCCCATTCCCTCCTCCCCACTACCATCTATCAACACCCGATGAATGTTATTACTACATGTACACTTAAGTGTTGATCAGTCAATACCAATTTGTTGGTGAGTACATGTGGTGCTTGTGTTTCCATTCTTGGGATACTTTACTTGGTAGAATGGGTTCCAGCTCTATCCAGGATAAGACAAGAGGTGCTAGATCACCATTATTTTTTGTGTGTGTGTGGTTGAGTAGAATTCCATGGTATACATATATCACATTTTATTAATCCACTCATGTATTGATGGGCACTTCGGTTGTTTCCACATCTTTGCAATTGTGAATTGTGCTGCTATGAACATTCTAGTGCAGATGTCTTTATTATAGAATTTCTTTTATTCCTTTGGGTAGATGCCCAGTAATGGGATTGCTGGATCAAATGGTAGTTCTATTTGTAGCTATTTGAGGTATCTCCATATTGCTTTCCACAGGGGTTGCACTAGTTTGCCGTTTCGCCAGCAGTGTATGAGTGTTCCTCTCTCTCCACATCCATGCCAACATTTATTGTTTTGGGAATTTTTGATAAAGGCTGGAAATAAGTGATATCTCATTGTGGTTTTGATTTGCATTTCCCTGATGATTAGAGATGTTGAGCATTTTTTCATATGTTTGTTGGCCATTATTCTGTCTTCTTCTGAAAAGTTTCTGTTCATGTCCTTTGCCCACTTTTTGATAGGGTTGTTTGATTGTTTCTTGCTGATTTTCCTGAGTTCTATATAGATTCTAGTTATCAGCTCTTTATCAGAAGTGTAACATGCAAATATTTTCTCCCATTCTTTAGGCTGTCTATTTGCTCTCATGATAGTTTCCTTGGCTGTGCAGAAGCTTTTTAATTTGATCAGGTCCCATTTATTTATTTTTGTTGTTGCTGTGATTGCCTTTGGGGTCTTCTTCATAAATTCTTTCCCCAGGCCAGTGTCTATAAGAATTTTTCCAACACATCTGCTATAATTCTTAAAGTTTAATGCCTTAGATTTAAGTCTGTTAAGCAATTTTAAACAAAAAGAACAAATTGGGAGGCTTCAATTTATCAGACTTCAAGCTATACTATAAGGCTACAATAATTAAAAGAGCATAGTACTGGCACAAGAACAGAGACATGGACCAATGGAACAGGACTGAGAGCCCATATATAAAACCAGCCTCATATAGCCATCTAATCTTTTCATCTAATCAAAGCAGACAAAAACATACATTGGGGAAAAGAACTCTTATTCAATAAATGGTGCTGGGAAAACTGGATAGCCACATGCAGAAGACTGAAACAGGATCCACACCTTTCACCTCTCACAAAAATCAACTCACGGTGGATATAGACTTAAACCTAATGTGTGAAACTATAAGAATTCTAGAGGAAAATATGGGAAATACTCTTCTAGACATTGGCCTAGGCAAAGAATTTATGAAGAAGACCCCAAAGGCAATCACAGCAACAA
The DNA here is from genome assembly GCA_963574885.1 of Lepilemur ruficaudatus. NCBI lineage: Eukaryota > Metazoa > Chordata > Mammalia > Primates > Lepilemuridae > Lepilemur > Lepilemur ruficaudatus. The sequence goes on along the minus strand of CAUYRT010077937.1, from coordinate 86 downwards.
CAAAAATAAATAAATGGGACCTGATCAAATTAAAAAGCTTCTGCACAGCCAAAGAAACTATCATGAGAGTAAACAGACAACCTACA
>CAUYRT010077935.1:0-15779 GCA_963574885.1 Lepilemur ruficaudatus | reverse complement strand
AGAAATTAATTGGCCAACTAAATATATATAGAAAAAAATTAGCCGGGCATGGTGGCGCATGCCTGTAGTCCCAGCTACTCGGGAGGCTGAGGCAGAAGGATCGCTTCAGCCCAGGAGTTTGAGGTTGCTGTGAGCTAGGCTAATGCCACAGCACTCTAGCCCGGGCAACAAAGTGAGACACTGTCTCAAAAAAATAAATAAATAAAAAAAAAATAGTTTTTCCAAAGTGGTTATGAGAATTCCCTTCCTGGGAGAAAATATTTGCAAGACATGTCTGATAGGGGCCTCATATTCTAAACATATAAAGAATATTTACAATTCAATAATATGACAAATAACCCAATGTAAAAATTGGCCAAGGATTTGAATAGACAGTTTCTCCAAAGAAGATATACAAATGGCAAATAAACACATGAAAGGATGCTTAACATCTTGAGTACTTGGGGATATACAAATCAAAACCACAATGAAACACTGACTATTCAGCCATAAAAAGGAATGAACTGTTGACTGATGTATGCTATAACATGAATGAACATTGAAATCAAGTAAAGCGAAAGGAGCCAGTCACAAAAAGCCACATTATAGGATTCTGTTTATGTGAAATGTCCAGAATAAACAAATCTGTTGAGACAGAAAGTAGATTAGCAACAGCTAGGAGGAAGGGGAAATGGGAAGTGTGGTTTCCTTTTGGGGTGATGAAAACGTTCCAGAATTATATGGTGGTGAATATACTAAAAACTACTGTCTTGTACACTTGGAAAGGGTGAATGTTATGGTATGTGAATTATACACCAATTTTCTTAAAAGAATTCCTCTTACTACTAACAACATGAGAGTTCCAGTTGTTCAATATCGTTGTCTACATTTGCTATTGTCTGTTTTTAATTTTAGAGATTCTGGCAGATAAACAGTAGGATCTCATGGTTTTAATTGCATTTCCTTGATAACAATAGTTAATTATTTAATCAGAGTTAAGCATATTTCATGTTTATTGGACTTTTGGATATCCTCTTTTGTAAAATTGCCTATTTAAAAAAGTCTTGTCCTTTTGTGCGGGGTGGGGTCAGGGGTTGGTGGAGAAGGCTGTCTGACTTTTTCTTACTGACTCGTTGACTAGTCCTTGTCAGATCTGTATTGCAAGTATCTTCTTGCACTCCCTGGTTTGCCTTTTCACTCTCTTACTGGTGTCTTTTCATGAGTAGAAATTATTGATTTTAATGTAGTCTAATTTGTCAGTTTTTCTTTATGGTTATTGGTTTTCTGACCTGTTTTTAAGAAGTGTTTGCTTGCCCACAAGGCCATGAAGATGTTCTATAATTTGTTTTTTTTTTTGGAAGCTTTATTGTTTTACTTTCCTACAGTCTCTCTGGAATTGAGTTCTACACATAGTTTCTTAAAATATGAGTGTTCAATTAATCCAAAACTATTGGAAAAATATTGTCCTTTTTTACAACCCTGCAGTGCTGCCTTGGTCATAATTCCACTGTCCATTTATGCACGCAAGTATTTCTGGGCTTTCTAGTCTCTTCCATTGCCAGTTTGCTTATCTTCGTGCCAGTACTACCATCTCAATTTCTGTAGGTTTTTTTTAAAGCCTTTATCTGGTCACCTAAGCCCTTCAGTATTATTTTTCCTTATGTTGTTTTTGCTATTCTTGTCCCTTTGCATTTTCATATAAACTTTAGAACGAACTGGTCACTTGTCACAAAAACCTGGCATTTTCATTAGGATTGTATTGAATTTATAGATCAATTTGGGGATAACTGTCATCTTTACAACATCGTCAAACTATGAATAGGAATATCCTCCTGTGTTTATATAGGTCTTCAATTTCTCTTAATGTTTGTAGTTTGTAGTTTTGTAGTTTTTTCTTTTTTTAAAAAAAAATTTAAAGTATTGTTTTTTTTTTTTTTTTTTTTTGAAGACAGAGTCTTACTCTGTTGCCACGGGTAGAGTGCAGTGGTATCATCAAAGCTTATTGCAACCTCAAACTCCTGGGCTCAAGGAATCCTCCTGCCTCAGCCTCCCAAGTAGCTGGGACTACAGGCATGCGCCACCATGCCCGGCTAATTTTTCTTTTTTTTTTGTAGAGACGGGGTCTTGCTCTTGCTCAGGCTAGTCTTGAACTCCTGAGCTCAAGAGATCCTTCTGCTTCAACCTTTTGGAATGCTAGGATTACAAGGGTGAGCCACCACACCCAGCCTGTTTGTAGTTTTTAATGTATAGTTTTGCACCTCCTTTTGGTAGTTTCTTTTGCAGAGTATTTGTTTTTGATGCTATTATAAATGCCATCCTTTTAAAAATTTCATTTCACTTTGTTGTTGGTATATATTATATGTTATATATGTATTATATATGTTATATATAAATACATCTTTTTCATATTAATTTCATGCAGCATCCTTACCTAATCCGTTTATTAATGTAATAGTTCACCTGTTATTTATTTTTTATTTTTTTCTACATGCAGTTATGTTATCTGCCAATAATGTTTTATCTCTTCCTTTCTAATGTCTTGCTGTGTTGTACCTGCACTCCAATACAGAATAGTGTAAAACTGGTAAGAGGAAGCATCTTTAATTTTTGCCCATATAAGAATGAAAACTTTCAATATTTCACCATTCAGTGTATTAGCTGCATGCTTTTTGTAGACACTTTATCAAAGGAAGTACTATTCTAATCACTTTATAGCATAAGTTTTATCATGAATGCGTGTTGAATTTTATCAAATGCTTGTTTTCTTCATCTATTGAAATTATTCCTTTTTTTTTTTTTCTGTTAATGGTATGAGTGACCTTACCTTTTAAAAATTAAGCCAACTTTGTATTCCTGGAATAAACCTAACTGGATCTTGATGTATTAGTTTTATTATATTGCTGGATTTGATTTGCTAATATTTTGTGAGAACTTTTGCATTATGCTCTTGAGAAAGACTGGCTTGTAATCTTCATTACTCATAATGTTCTGTCAGTATTTGATATCAAGATTATGTTGGCCTCCTAAAACAAGTTGGGAGGTATTTCCTGTTCATGGTTTTGTAAAGAGTTTGTGTAAGATTGGTGTAATACTTGTCAACTTTGTTTCTTTAAAACTATCAGATATCAATTTTTAAGGCCCTTCATGGAACAGAAGAATGACTCAAATGTTAATATCCATCATAGTTTTCTTATTTGGAGTCCTCCATTTATATAAAAATTACCTGCTTTTTAAACTGGCAAAATCCCAGAATATGGGAATTCTTCCTTCATTTAACACCTTAGTAATGTCCTTACTAAATAGATGTTCCCCATACTGAAATAGGATTGTAGACAATGATGCCATGGAATTCTTGCTGAATGTGTAACACTTTTCCTGTGATCATGATCATTTTAGGAAATTATAGGAAAAATGAGTGAATCTCTTATTCCAATGGGTTAAAGTTTAATAAACCCTAGGGAGAAACTTAAGCTATATACAGTATAGGATAATTTACTAGAATTCTTATCTCTTTTTTCTTGAGCTATGTGGCCAAGAAAATAGCTAAGACATATGAATACCTATTTGAAAATCTCCTGTCGTATAACTCTTGATTGATTATATGGGTTTGGTTTTATTTTGTAGAAGAGAATCATGGATTTATGTTTAGACAGCCCCCGAAGCCTCATTTATTATAGTTTAAACCAACAGGTAGAAAAAATGGCTTAAATGAGGAAATATTTAAACCATTTGGACAAGTCTTATATAAAATAGGGACAATGTTTAAAAAAATAAAAGAAAGTATACTTGTCCATTGCCTAGTAAGTTCTTGGCTACCCTGTACCAAGAAATGCCAGAGATAGCTGGCATTTTATTCTCTTAAATGTGTAATAGGGAGAAAATCAACCACTTTTGGTTTTACTGTTTCACATTGTAATCCACAGATATAATAAAAAATATGTGGTTATTAATGTGAAGAGGTACATGAAATTAAAAAATATTTTTAAAAGTATTTCTCAATTAGACAGAAATAATTGGAGAATGCATAGCCATAATAATACTTTGAGAAATATATATATACACACACAGAGATAAAGGGAGAGAAGGAGTAAATATACACACACACACACATTTGGGGTAGAGTAGTACCTTGATCCACTGTATTACCACAATCTTTTTAGAATTAGTTGGTGACAATTCCCTTCTCTTAGGTTAGGAATTTTTTATAAAATGTAAATACAGGCCAGGTATGGTGGCCTATACCCATACACTATATTGCCCATGCTGGTCTCCAACTCCTGGCCTCAAGTGATCCTTCTACCTCAGCCTCCTAGAGCGCTAGGATTATAGGCATGAGCCACCACAAGTGTTAGTTTTTTGTTTTTTGTTTTCTGTTTTTTTTTTTTTTTTTTTTTTTTTTGAGACAGAGTCTTACTCTGTTGCCCAGGCTAGAGTGCCGTGGCATTCGCCTAGCTCACAGCAACCTCACACTCCTGGGCTCAGGCGATCCTCCTGCCTCAGCCGTCCAAGTAGCTGGGACTACAGGCATGTGCCACCATGCCCAGCTAATTTTTTCTATATATTTTTAGTTGGCCAATTAATTTCTTTCTATTTTTGGTATAGACCGAGTCTCACTCTTGCTCAGGCTGGTCTTGAACTCCTGAGTTCAAATGATCCGCCCGCCTCAGCCTCCCGGAGTGCTAGGATTACAGGCATGAGCCACCGCTCCCGGCCTGTTTTCTGTTTTTTTAATTTATTCTTCTTTTTTTTTTTTTTTTTTTTTTGAATAGGTTGGAGGTTGTGAGGAGGGGTGCGCAGTTGCCTTAGGTTTTTTCTGTTGTTGTTGAGACAGAGTCTCACTCTGTCGCCCTGGGTAGAGTACAGTGGCATCATTATAGCTCACTGCAACCTCCAACTCCTGTGCTCTAAGCGATCCTTCTGCCTCAGCCTCCCTGGTAGCTGGGACTACAGGTACATGCTGCAATGCCGGCTGGGTTTTTATTTCTTTTCTCTTTGGTAGAGACAGGATCTCACTCTTGCTCAGGCTGATCTCAAACTTCTGAGCTTAAGCGATCCTTCTGCCTCGGCCTCCCAGAGTGCTAGGATTACAGGTGTGAGCCACTGCGCCCGGCCTTACATACAAGTTCTAAAAGAAAACATGGATAAATGTGTTTTACCTGAGTGGGGAGAGGCTTTCTAACTTTAATTCAATCCACATGCAATAAGAGAAAAATTTTAATTTCAACCACATAAAAATAATTTTATAAAACAAGATGGCAAAAAGTGCCATAAGCAAATGTAACATATCACAGATAAAGAGCTGATATTCCTAATACATGAAGAAATCTTTAAAAATAGAGCTGGGGGCTGGGCGTTTCGTTTATCAATATATCCTGGAAGTTACTTCCTATCAGTTCATAGAGATCGACTTCAGTGAAAGAAAAACTGAAGTACTCTGTCATGTGGCTATGCCACAGTTTATTCAGCCAATTTTCTGAGCGACACTTCTCTAAGTAAACTTTTTTGTATGTTTTCACTTCTGGAACCTTTATCAACGTTTTACATTTTGAAAAAATAAAACCAGTAACGAGGAAAGAACTCTGAGATGGATTCCATGATCTGTAATGGCACTTAGTATGAGGCGAGGCTTGTGTTGAGGGTGCATGGTGACAACCCAGACTCCCGACAATCCAAGTTCCAAAGTGGACCCCACACTCTCCCTTCCCCAGGCACCCAGAATCTTCCACCTTCCTTTATCGCAACTCTCATTCAAGTGATCAAACTGTCCTGGACTGAAATACCCAAATGATGATGGCAGCAAGGAAGCTAAGTGACCCACAGTCCTTTTATCCCCTAATCCCACTTAGGAATTAAGTCTGCACTGGTGCGTGCCTTAGAACCAAAGACATTATTAGCATTCCTTTGCCTTTGCGGCCCTCTGCTGGTATAAAGAAAATGTGGAAGCTGATGACACTTGTTTATCCTCTAGTCTAGTTTTGTTGGGAGAGGACCTTTGATAAGCTGTCATCCCTGGAATATCTCTGATCCAAACTTTGCTTGTCTGGCCCCTTGCCCACGCTACAGTTTGGCAGTACTGATGAAACCGAAGACTTTTCCTCTGCCTGCACAACGTGGCTTCCTGTGTTCTCCTCCCCTTTCTTATCCTGGCTGCTCCTCACCTTCTCTCCCACTCCCTCTGAAGTTCTGGCCTAAATCCTCTTCTTTCTGTAGGTTCATCCCTTTAACATTTTAATGGCTCTAACTATTCAGTGCTACGACTATTTCCCAAGTGCTTTATTTGCTCCAATGCTCCAGATCCACGTTTGAGACTATTTACCACGAAATCCACTTGATGCCCTCTGGTACCTGAATCTCATTATGCCCTAAATCTGAGTCCTTCATTTTCCCTTTGTTGAAACAAATGACCCAAAACCCAGAAATAAGGTGAGAGGATTACTGACTGCCCTTTCAGTGTCATACGAGATCAGTGGTTCTCAAAGTGTGGTCCATGGACCAGCAGCATCAGCATCACCTGGGAACTGGTCACAAGTGCAAATTCTTGGCTGGGTGCGGTGGCTCATGCCTGTAATCCTAGCATTCTGGGAGCCCAAAGCGGGTGGATCGTTTGAGCTCAGGAGTTCCAGACCAGGCTGAGCAAGAGCAAGACCCTGTCACTACTAAAAATAGAAAGAAATTAATTGGCCAACTAAATATATATATAGAAAAAATTAGCCAGGCATGGTGGTGCCTGTAGTCCTAGCTACTCAGGAGGCTGAGGCAGAAGGATCACTTCAATCCAGGAATTTGAGGTTGCTGTGAACTAGGCTGACACCACGGCACTCTAGCCCGGGCAACAGAGTGAGACTCGGTCTCAAAAAAAAAAAAAACAAAAAAAAAAAACTAGAAGTGCAAATTCTCAGCCTCCACCCAATGTCTACTGTCAGAAACTCTGGGGGTGGGACCCAGAGCAATCTGTGGTTTAACAAAACTTCCATGCCAGGGATGGTGGCTCACGCCTGTAATCCTAGCACTCTGGGAGGCCAAGGCGGAAGGATCGTTTGAGATCAGGAGTTTAAGATCAGCTTGAGCAAGAGTGAGACTTCATCTCTACTAAAAATAGAAAAAAAAAAAAATAGCCAGGCATGGTGGCACATGCCTGTAGTCCCAGCTACTTGGGAGGCTGAGGCAGGAGGATTGCCTTGAGCCCAGGAGTTTGAGGTTGCTGTGAGCTAGGCTGATGCCACACCACAGCACACTAGCCTGGGCAAAAGAGCCAGACTCTGTCTTAAAAAAAAAAAAGGAAGGCTTCCAGATGATTCTAGTGATCACTGAAGTCTGAGAACTGCTGTACTAGAGCAGGGGTCAGCAAACTATGGCTTGTGGGCCAAACTGAGCCCACTGCCCTGTTTTATGAGGTTTTATTGGGTCGTAGCCACACCCACTTGCTTATGTATCATCTACGGCTGCTTTCATTTCACAACAACAAAATTGAGTTGAGCAGTTGTGACAGGGACCATATGGCCCTCATAGCCTAAAATATTTACTATGTGGACCTTTATTTTTTTATTTTTTATTTTTTTGAGACAGAGTCTCACTCTGTTGCCCGGGCTAGAGTGAGTGCCATGGTGTCAGCTTAGCTCACAGCAACCTCAAACTCCTGGGCTCAAGCAATCCTCCTGCCTCAGCCTCCTGAGTAGCTGGGACTACAGGCATGTGCTACCATGCCCGGCTCATTTTTTCTATATATATCTTTAGTTGGCCAATTAATTTATTTCTTTCTATTTATAATAGAGACGGGGTCTCACGCTTGCTCAGGCTGGTTTTGAACTCCTGACCTTGAGCGATCCGCCCGCCTCGGCCTCCCAGAGTGCTAGGATTACAGGCGTGAGCCACCGCGCCCGGCCACTATGTGGACCTTTAAAGAAAAAGTTTGCTCACCTTGCACTACAGTACTGTCTACAAAACCCTCGGAAGGGTCATCTGATGGTAGGGAAAGATAATTTTATGTAAGTTGCTATTTATTATGAGTTGGGCTCAGAGTCTGTAACTAACGTATTAATTATAGAAAACTGATAAATTGCAAATGATTTTTGTCTAATAGAAGTGAAAATGATTTCTCTCTGGTACAGTTCATTACAAAGCTAACAATTTTATTGTCCTGTAAACTATTAATCAGTTTTGGATCTAATCCAGCAATCTTATCCCAGCAAATGTTTTTTCTTTATTGAATACACACACACACACACACACACACACACACACCCATGGTCTCTCATATCCTCTGAAGAACCAGTTTGCATTACTCTGATTACTAATAAGTTAGATAAATCTTTCAACCATGCTTACTACATACTTGTATGAAAGCCATCTTTTTAATTTTTGAAATTTATGCTTTGACATCGTAATAGAGTTAATAGAATTAATTACTCTTATATTCCCTGTCTCTGTTCTTATACTCTCCTTATCTACCAGTTACATGATTTGAAACCTGACATCTGTCCCCATTTTCCCTTATTCTCCAAGCAAATCAATCTCCGCATCTCATTAATTTTACCTCTCAGGTTCTCTTGGAGCCAGCCCATGACTACTGTCAGAGTTTAAGTCCCTAGTCCCTTACTCCTGAACTTTTACAACAGCCCCTACCTGGATCTTTGTAACCAATTCAGTCTGCTCAAGGCTGCTAGAAAAACATCCCCAAAGAAAAGCTCCGATCATTTCACTCCCCCGCCACAAACCCTCTGGTTGTTCCTCATTGCTCAACAATAATGGAAAGGTCCAGTTCCTTAGCCTGATTTCTAAGGCCCTCCGAAACTTGCCCTGAAGCTCATCTTCCTTGACTACTCTTTGTCCTTCCAGCCCTCCTTCCATTCACTGTGCCTGGGCACACTTTCTTTGCATTCCTTCATATTGTCCTTCTACCTGAGTACCCTCTGCCCTGTTTCTGCATGTCCAAACCCAAGTATCATTTAACCTCAGCTTGAAGCTCCACCTTACTGATCTTTTTAACCAAAAGTCATTTCTCGGCCAGGTGCGGTGGCTCACGCCTGTAATCCTAGCACTCTGGGAGGCCAAGGCGGGAGGATCGCTCAAGGTCAGGAGTTCGAAACCAGCCTGAGCAAGAGCGAGACCCTGTCTCTACTAAAAATAGAAAGAAATTAATTGGCCCACTAAAAATATATAGAAAAAATTAGCCGGGTATGGTGGCGCATGCCTGTAGTCCCAGCTACTCGGGAGGCTGAGGCAGAAGGATTGCTTGAGCCCAGGAGTTCGAGGTTGCTGTGAGGTAGGCGAATGCCACGGCACTCTAGCCTGGGCAACAGAGTGAGACTGTCTCAAAAAAAAAAAAAAAGTCATTTCTCTCTGCTTTGAATTCCCAACACATTGAATTTGTATCTCTTTTATAGCACACATGATCTTCTATTTTGTGACATGGTCCTTTCGGTTGACATTTCTGTGGCCTTATTTTAGGACAGCATCTATGATCAAACATTGTATCCACATTATGGCCTGACTGTGCTAACACAGATACATAAGAGCCAGGTGATAAGTTTTGAGTAGGAGCTGCTGAAAAATTAAACTCTCAACTGAAAAAGTAGCACTGCATTATTTTTTGAATGTCTAAAATCCCATCAAAGCATGTTTTCCCAAACAATCTCTTCTTTTGAATATTTTCTTTCTTTCACTTAAAAAGTATTAAATATTAAACGGGAAAACTACTCTTCAAAGCCTAGGTTAAATGCATCTTCCTTTTTTTTTTGGTGTATCTTTTCAGCATAAACAAGGTTTCTCATTTCAGTGAACTATTTCAAATTGTTTATTCATTAATGAGGGTGATAATTTTTGTGTGGATGTGCCCATCAAAAGGGCTTCCTGTACAAGTATTTGCTCTTGAAGCACTAAAGTCTTTATTTGATCTTTTGATTTATGAAGAAACATAAGGGATGTACATTTCTTTAATTGGAAAGGATATTAGTCTCTAAATCCTGGGCACCCCCAAATCAGTCAGGACAAAGGAAGTATGGCATGTCTGCTGTCTATTACATAATTGGCTTTCACTTTTATCATAATATAAGACAGTGTTCCTCCATGTGGATGGATTTCTTACCAGACTCACCTGAAGAGCTTGTTACAAAAGTATATTCCCAAACCCCACCCAAATTCAGAATCTTTGAGGCTGGATCTCCAAAAATCTTTATTTTTGATTAACCTCCCAGATGATTCTGATGCACCCTATAGTTTGTGAATCACAGGCTAAATTCATATCTTCTTCAAAATGTAAAGAGAAGCAGAGAGCCCTAGAGAATTGGCTAAGTGCACCCTAAACAAACCACGAGGGTTAAGAAAGTCTGTTCATCTTTTCTCCTGTATCAAAGTGTCCTTGTTTCTTTGTAACTTTCCCTCAATATTTTACTTTGAAAATGTTCAAACATAGAGCAGTATTAAAATAATTATACAGTGGACACCCATATACTTCACCTAGATTCTAACATTAACATGTTACTGCAGTTGCTTTATTACAAGTCTATCCTTTTGTCTTTTCAGTCATCAAACTATCTTATTTTGGGGGTTGGATTTCTAAGGAAATTTTAGACATCAGTAGTATCCAATTTGGGATGCTGGTGGTGACCTAAAGAATAACAGGGCAGTGAATCCTCATAGCCCTGGTGAAAATTCAGTGGCCTCCTTTTATTGGACAGGATTTGATAGTTGCTTGGCCTTGGGAAGACATTTAGAATTCATTTAATCAAAGTCAGAAGGATAGTTGGCTGGCTATAGACAGCCCCTGCGGAGTAGTATCTACTTGTCTTCATTCATTTGAATGGGAGCTTTTGTCTTGTTACTGGAGGAAGAAAAGGGAGGTTTGGGATATTGGAAAAGAGATGATAAATGTGGCAGCAGTAACCCCTCTCCTCTTCCATGGGTTTTGAGATCTTACTGAAGAAACAGGCTGAAGTTTGCTGGGTTAGTGGTTAGTTAACAGCAAGGTTGTCAGGCAGAATGCCCAGGCCTGTACTCCAGCTGCTCCTGGCTGTTTGACTTTGGATATGATACTCAACCTCTTGGCCTCAGTTTGCTTATCTGCAAAATGAAGATAATGATAGTATCTACTTTACATTTTTGTAGAGAAAATAGGTGTGCAGCCTGACACGTAACTCAATCAACTTTAGTTGCTAAAATATAATTACATTCCTTCATGAGCTTTCCTAAGCTCACATAAAATTAACATATGTGAGTATAGAAGCTGGTGACCAAGAAAGAGAAACTAAATGATTTTGACAAGTGAGCCTAAAAGGAATTTGGAGAGAGGCAAGAGAGAGCAATCCTGAAAGTCCTTCCAGACAATTTATTACATGTAAAATGATATCCAAACTCTTCCCTTGGTCTGCAGGGCCGCTCTACATTATCTGACCTTTGCCTGCATCTCCAACTTCACCTCCTCTCCTCCTTCCTACTTAGCCCTAGCAACACTGCTCATTTGGCCCGCAGGACATTTGCACTTGCTGTCTCCTCTGCATGCAAGTCTCTCCCCAGATCTTTACAAGCCTGGCTTCTTCTCATACTTTGAGTCTCATTCAACTCAAATATGAGGGTTCTCAGAGATGCCTTTCCTATCTACACAGTGGCCTGTTTGGCACCCAGCTCTCCATCACATCACATTATCTTCATGTCACTTGTCACTATCTGAAATTATTAATCTGTTTACTGTTTATGTCTGTCTCTCCTACTAGGAGGTAGCACTGAAAAGGGCAGGTGCCGTGTGTCTTTGGCTTACTTGTCTGTAATCCCAGCACCTAGAACAGGGTTTTCTTTCACACTGCAAATGCTCAAAAAACATGGATTGAATGAATGAATGAATACCTGGAAGATGAAAGATGGAGGGAGGTGAGAAATAAATCAAAAGCCCACAAAAAGAACTCCAACCTTGGCAAAAGCCAGAATCCCAACAGCTGACACACAAGTGTGAGGAGGAGTTAAGGTCTGGGGCGAAAGCGGGGTGCGAGCGGGGCGGGGTAGGGAAAGGGGGGCGGGGCTGGGTAGAAGAAGGCGGGGCGGGGCTGGGGAGGGAAAGGGGGCGGGGCCGGGTGGGGAAGGCCGGGTGGGGAGGGCGAGGCGAGGCGGGGTGGGGAGGGCGAGGGAAGGCGGGGCGGGGCGGGGCCTGGCCGGGCGGGGGACGGGACGCGGCGGGAGAAGGCGGGGCGAGGGCGGGGCCGGCAGGAAGCTGGGGAGGAGGCCCAGGAAGTGACGGCCGTGTACGCGGCTCCCGGGGACTTCTGGAGTTCGCGAAGTCCGCGAAGTCCGTGACGCTGCTGCTGCGGCCGTCGCGTTCCCCGGCCCTGGGCGATGGAGAACGGAGAGGTGTACAGGTCCACCACGGAGGAGGATCCGGGCTCCGTCAGAGGCCCCCGGAGCGGCCTCGCTGCCTACTGCTTCCCAGGCCGGCTCCGTTGGTACCGGCAAGTTCTCAAAGGCTTGCAGCTGGTGAGTCCGCGGCCCGGGAGGGCGAGCCCGGGCTGGGGAGGAGGATGTGGCCCGGGGGCCGTCGGCCTGCGGGCTCGGGAGGCTGCCGAGCGGCTTCTGCTCTGCCTGGCGGTTCAGTGAGCGGCCGTTTCCACACCCGCGTTCCCTCCATCTCCGCCTGGGGAAGGGGGCGTTACCTTCCGCCCTCCCCACCCCGCTTCCGCCGGGCGGCCCCTGGTCTTTCCCCCCCAGAGTCCCCGAAGACGACTAGGGCCACCGGGCAAGTTAGGCGGGTCCAGGAAGTGCGTCGGAGGAGCCCCAGATCAGCCACTTAGACTTCTTTCACTCATCCTCTGTAACTACCTTCCTGTCCTCTCCCAGCTGTAACTCTGCGTTATCACCCAAAGAGCCTGTATTTAGACTGCGAAGTACTTTTCTGTTTATCTTTCTCTGGCTCTTGCGGTTTTTCTGTTGCGAGCCCATGGAAGCAGTTTAACTTGGACAGGCGCTTCCCATATCACGCATGGCTTTCAGATGTGTGTGTGTGTATCCAGTAAATTGTCTTTCAGAAGTTTTGTATTCATTGGAAAAGAATAATTTCTGAGTGAGCAACGTGTGTGTTCGAGGTAGAAAGTCAGAAGGACAGCTCTGTGTGTGTATGTGCGGATAGCATATTTGGGGCATGGTATACGCTTCTCTTTCCATTTCTTTGAGTTTCGATTTATTTTAAGCAATTAAAGTGCTGTCAGCCTTTTAGAGGAAATATCAAAGTACCTTTGAGTTTTCAATTATAATTCTGTTTACATTCGTGTTGAGCTGCCATTGTTGTACTGTTTCAGCCAGTGATGAGCAGCATTTTCTCCAAGAGGACCGGTTTGGGAAAAATCAGAATGCTTAGAATGTTTATGCGTTTTGTGTTATTTATTTATTTAATTTATTTTTTGAGACAGGGTCTCACTCTGTTGCTCAGGCTAGAATGCAGTGGCATCATTATAGCTCACTGCAATCTCAGACTTCTAGGCTCAAGCCATCCTCCTGTTTCAGTGTCCCGAGGAGTACCTGGGACTACAGAAAGGCGCCGTCATGCCCAGCTGATTTTTATGTATTTTGTAGAGATGAGGTCTAGTTATGTTGCTCGTGCTGATCTTGAACTCCTGGCCTCAAGTGATCCTCCCGCTTTGGCCTCCCAAAGTGCTAGGATTACAGGGGTGAGCCACGGCGTCTGGCCAGTTTTGTTTTGTTTTTTGACCATGCCAAGTAAAAAAATAGCTCATTGGTTTCCCCAGGAAGAACTTAAATTCTTACAGCTCAAATGATCAGAAATTAAATTCTTAGAACTGAGATGACCTACTTTTATTGAATAGAAAACAGAAACCTGACACTGGTTTATAGCCACCAAAATGACCACATCTGGGGGTGACTGGAAAATCACTTGCAGGCCAGTGATAATATAGCCTATGAACAGAGGGTCTGGTCCTGTCACTCTCCAGCCTCAGTCTAGATAGTTCCACACTGGCCACCTTTAATTTTTTTTTTTTTTGAGACAGGGTGTTCCTCTGTCTTCCTGGCTAGAGTGCAGTGGCCTCATCTATGTCACTGCAACCTCCAACTCCTGAGCTCAGGTGATCCGTGATCCTCCAGCCTCAGCCCCCTAAGTAGCTGGGACTATAGGCACTCACCACCACAGCTGGCTAATATTTCTAATTTTTGTAGAGATGGGGTCTAGCTCTTGCTAAGGCTGCTCTCAAACTCCTGGCCTCAAGCAATCCTTCCACCTCAGCCTCCCTAAGTGCTAGGATTATAGGGGTGAGCCACTTCGCCCAGCCCCTGCCTTTAATTTCTTACCGGCCATCAAAGGTTCCCTCCTTCCACTGTTCCTTTGCACAAGCTGTTACTTCTACCCAGAAGTGCTTCCTTCTGCTGTTCTTGTCAGCTCTCATAGGATTGTTAGATATCAGCTGTATTTCTCTGCAGTAAAGCTAAAATGTTTCTACATGAATGAATAGTAGAACTCTTTAGAACAGAATATTCATCTGAAGCATTCTTTTTGCTGAAAAGACATCATCTGTGTTGGTTGCTACCCATGAAATTTCATATTTTAAGTTGCTTTTATTTTTTCTTTCTAATCAAAAGTGGCAAAGCTAAAGTAAAATTTCTCATTACCTTATTATAGTTTAGTAAACTGTAGTTCCATATCTTTGGAATAGAACACAATCAGATTCCTTCCTTATTGCCAGAAAAAAAGAATGCAACCAGAAATTTTGGTGGTAAATGTTATACTTGGACACAGAAGGGAAGATGAATTTGCCTTGAAAAGATTGTTAGACTATTCCTATTTGTTCTCCATCATTCAAAAAGAGAAATGGGGAAAGAATAAAAACTAATGTCTTTTCATGAAATCCATTTATTTATGGGGAGCTTGTTACAAGAATGCCTTCTTTAATATGGAGTTTTAAAAATATTTTTTCATTATTACCTTTCACTTTGATGATTACCTTTTTGTTCCTGCTTTGTCTGTTTTAATAATCTCTTCTCTCTTCACAATAACAGTATATTATAAGAGTTACCTGGAAAGTCCCAAGGAAGTTATATATGAAGTCAGTAAAAGTTGTCATCCACTCGGAGGCAGTTGACAGGGTCTTCTTTGCCTTAACTCAAACTCTGCCTTTAGGTTGGTTGTTTTACTTCAGATGTTTCATTTTTAAAAACTAAGTAGAATTGCAGAGCTCCAATAAGAAAGATAACTGTAATGGAGAAACCCATAATCAGAAGAGGAGGTATTTTAACAAGGGACTTGCAAATCCTGTGAAAAAAAATTTTTTTCCCACGTCAGATGAGTAATGTGCTGACAAGGTTTGAGGGAGGCACATCTCACACAGGCGTATGAAACCCCAGTCATCAAGCTTATGAACTATGAAAACATCCCCTGTGAAATTATATTCAAAATGTTGTACATTTATATGTTTGGGTACATTATTCTGGACCCACAAATCTTAGCAGATTCTCAAAGATCCCAAAAGAGAAAGGAAGGGCCGGGCACGGTGGCTCATGCCTGCAATCCCAGCACTCTGGGAGGCCGAGGCGGGAGGATCGCTCAAGGTCAGGAGTTGGAAACCAGCCTGAGCAAGAGGAGACCCTGCCTCTACTAAAAATAGAAAGAAATTGGCCGGGCACGGTGGCTCACGCCTGTAATCCTAACACTCTGGGAGGCCCAGGCGGGAGGATTGCTCAAGGTCAGGAGTTCGAAACCAGCCTGAGCAAGAGCGAGACCCTGTCTCTACTAAAAATAGAAAGAAATTAATTGGCCAACTAAAAATATATAGAAAAAATTAGCTGGGCATTGTGGTGCATGCCTGTAGTCC
>CAUYRT010077933.1:0-31383 GCA_963574885.1 Lepilemur ruficaudatus | reverse complement strand
AAAAATCATATGATCATCTCCATATATGTATAAAATTCATTTGATAAAATTCCATATCCCTTCATGATGAAATCTCTCAACAAATTAGACGTAGAAGAAATGTACCTCAACACAATAAAGGCCATATGTGAAAAACCACACAGCTAGCATCATAATGAATGGGGGAAAGTGAAAAGCCTTTCCTGTAAAAACTAGAACAAAACAAAGATGCCCACTTTTACCACTTCTATTCAACATAGTACTGGAAGTCCTAGCCAGAACAATCAGGCAAGAGAAAAAAAAAATAGGGATCCAAATTGGATAATAGGAATTTGAATGGTCCCTCTTTGATGGGACATTATCTTATATCTAAAAAAATTTAAAGACTCCACCAAAAAACTCTTAGAACTGATAAATTTGGTAAAATTTCAGAATAAAAAAAATCAACGTACAAAAACTACTATCAGTGTAGTGTTTCCATACACTGATGACAAACTAGCTGAAAAAGACATAAAAAAGCATTCTCATTTACCATAGCTACAAAAGAATGTTTAACCAAGGAAGTGAAAGACCTCTACAAGGAAAACTACAAAATACTGATTAAAGAAATTGAAGCGGACACAAATGGAAAGACATACCACCCTAATGAATTGGAAGAATTAATATTGTTAAAATGACCATACTATCCAAGGCAATCTACAGATTCAATGCAATTCCTATCAAAATACCAATGATGTTCTTCACAGAATTATTTTAAAAAATCAAATTCTTAAGGAACCACAAAAAACTCTGAATAGCCAAAGCCATTCTGAGCAAAAAGAACAAAACTGGATACAGCACACTACTTGCCTTCAAAATATACTGCAAAGCTATAGTAACCTAAACAATATGGTATTAGTATAAAAACAGACACACAGACTAACAAAACAGAATAGAGAATCGAAAACAAATCCATGTATTTATAGACAACTGATTTTTGATAAAGGCTTCAAGAACATACATTGGGGAATGGGCACCCTGTTAAATAAGTAGTGCTAGCAAAACTGGATATTCATATGCATAAGAATGAAGCTAGATCCTTATTTCTTATCATATACAAAAATCAACTCAAAATGGATTAAAGACTTAAATTTAAGACCTGAAACTATAAAGCTACTAGAGGAAAACCTAGAGGACATTGCTGGGCAAAGATTTTATGGTTAATAAATAAAAAGCACCGGAAACAAAACCAGAAATGAGACTATTTTAAAATAAAAAGCTTCTGCATAGCAAAGGAAACAATCAACCAAGTAAAGAGACAACGTGTTGAGTGGGAGAAAATATTAGTGAACTATTTATCTGATGCAGGACTAATATCCATATATACAAAGAACTCAACAATTAAAAAAACCAAATGGTCCCATTAAAAAGTTGGAAAAGGACATGAATAGACATTTCTCAAAAGAATACAAACAAATGGACAAGTATATAATAAAAAATGCTCAACATCACTAATCATCAGGGAAATGCAAATCAAAACCACAGTGATATATCAGCTTATCCCAGTTAGAATGGCTAATATCTGAAAAACAGAAAATAACAAATGCTGGTGAGTATGTGGAGAAAAGGAAATTTTTATACACTGTTGGTGGGAATGTAAATAGTACAGCCATTATGGAAAAGGGTATGGATATTTCTCCACAAACTAAAAATAGAACTACCACACAGTCCAGCAATCCCACTGTTAGGTATTTATCCAAAGGCAAGGAAATTGATATATCAAAACAGATACTTGTACCCCTATGTTTATGGTAACACTATTTACAATAGCCAAGCTATGGAATCAAACTAAGTGTTCATCTACAGATGAAGGTATAAAGAAAGTGTTATATATACACAATGGAATACCATTCAGCCACAAAAAAGAATGAGGTCCTTTCCTTTGCAGCAACATGAATGGAACTGGAGATCATTATGTTAAGTGAAATAAGTCAGGCAAAGAATGAGAAATATCACTTGTTCTTACTCATATTTGGGAACTAAAAATGTTGATCTCTTGGTAGTAGAAAGCAGAATGATACAAGAGGCTGTGAAGGGTGAGTGGAAGGTATGAAGAGAGGTTGGTTAATAGGCACAAACATGCAGTTAGATGGAAGGAATAAGTTCTAGTGTTCAATCGCACAATAGGCTGATTACAGATAACAACAACATATTGTATCTTTCAAAACAACTAGAAGAGAAGGTTTAGAATATTCTCATCACAAAGATAATAAATGATAAATTTTTGAAGTGATGGATATCTTAAATACCCTGATTTGATCATTACGTATTGTATATGTGTAACAAAATATCACAGGTATCCTGTAAATATGTGCAAATATTTTGTATAATTAATTTTTTTTCAAAAAAGAAGAAAAGTAAAAAAAGGCCTCACCTGTAAGGTAGATAAAATGATAACCTAACTTGTAAGGTTATTGGAAGAATTCAAAGAGGTAATGTATGACAAAGCCATTTAGTTAAATGTATGGTGTGATACAAAATAAGTTGTTATTGTGGGCGTGCTAAAGAAGCCTTCATAAAGAAAATATGACTTGAACTGGTCCTGTAAGGGTAGGGAATAACATTTATTGAGGTCCCACAGTGTGCCCATCTCAGTTTATATAGCAAATGTTTGAAAATATTATCTGCATTAAACAATGCTCGGAAAATTGGATAGCCACATGCAGAAGAATGAAACAGGATCCATATCTCTCACCATATATAAAAATTAATTCAAAATTTATAAAAGACATAAATGTAAGGCATGAAACCATAAAAATTCTAGAAGAAAATGTAGGAAAAACTCTTCTAGACATCTACCTAGGTAAGGAATTTATGACTAACAACCCAAAGGAAAATATGACAACAAGAAAAATAAGTAAATGGGACTTAAAAGAAATAGTCAAGAGAGTAAATAGACAGCATACAGAATGAGTGAAATATTTGAAAACTATACATCCAACAAAGGGATAATAGCCAGAATATACAATGAACTCAAATATATCAGCAAGAAAAAACAAAGAACCCCATCAAAAATGGGCAAAAGACATGAAGAGAAGTTTTTCAAAAGAAGATAGAAAAATGGCCAATGAACATATAAAAAAAATGCTCAACATCACTAATCATCAGGGAAATACAAATTAAAACCAAAATGAAATATCACCTTACCCCCTATCAGAATGACCATTATTAAAAAGTCAAAAACAAAACAAAACAAAACAAAACAAAACCAATAGATGCTGTCATGGATGCAGAGAAAAAGCAATGCTTATATACTGTTGATAGGACTAAAAATTAGTACAACTTCTATGGAAAACATTATGGAGATTCCTCAAAGAATGAAAAGAAGACCTACTATTTGATTCAGCAATCCCACTACTTAGTATCTACCCAAAAAGACACCTGCACTCAAATATTTATCACAGCATAATTCGCAATTGCAAAGATATGGAACCATCCTAAGTGGCCATCTATTCACAAGTGGATAAAGAAAATATTATATATATATATATATATATATATATATATATATAATAGAGCACTACTCAGCCATAAAAAGGAAAGAAACAATGTGTTTTGCAGCACCTTGGATGGAACTGGAGACCGTTATCCTAAGTGGTTATTTCAGGAAAGGAAAAACAAACACTGCACGCTCTCACTAATAAGTGGGAGCTAAATCATGGGCACACACAGGCACAAAGAGATGTAAAGGACATTGGAAACCAAGAAGGGTGAAGAGTGGGAAGGGGGTGAGGGAAAAAAAATGTCCCTATCAGATACAATAAATGCTATTCTGGTGACATGCACACTAAAATCCCTGACTTAAGCACTATACAAGGTATCTATGTAACAAAAACATTTGTATCCCCTTAATATTTTGAAATAAGTAAAAAAGAAGAAAAGCAAATAAATAAATTAATTAACATGATGTTGTATCTGAACTTATAAAAAAAATCCTTGGGTAGCTATACTTGGAAGGCTGTTGAAAGTCTTGTGAGTCTTTCAATTACCTGATTCTGTTGTAATCCTGTGTGAGTACTAATCACATCGTGTTATATTTGTCTCTCTACTGATACGTCTTCCTCACTAGATGTTAGAGTTTTTGAGAGCAATGACACTGTGTGAATGTTGTTTACTACTATATCTTTAGTGCTGAAAACAATTTCTGGAATACCATTAATAGGGGAAAATATTTGCTAGAGAAAATGAGTAAATAGAAATATAATATGTGATATGAAGTAGTAGTTGATATCAAGGAAAAGTCTTGATGCTTGTTAACTTAAATCCACAAATGTTAATTTAATCCCTTTTATGTGGCAAATATTGTGGTAATTGTTATGGGTGGCTACAAAGATGGAAATAACGGTTTCCTTTTAAAATATGCTTTGTAAATTTTCATATTAAGCACAGCTTTTATAGTCTGCTTTTGATAATTCCAATATATAAAGTCATTATGGGTCTATTTCTATTGTCTATTGATTCTATCAGTTTTTGCTCATGTGTTCTTTGTCCCTTGTGTGCCTGGTTGTCTGTGACTCTTTGCCAGTCATTGTATCTGAAAATCATCTGTAAGAATAACTGAAGTCATAGGATTAAAGTACTTTCCTCTAGAGAAAACTTGTATTTGTTTTTACCAGGTGGCTGGAATTACTACAAGTCTTGGTCCACATTAATCTAAGCTCAATGTTTAATTTACGTGGACCACAAAGGTGACATGATTCCAGGCTAAAAGACCACTTAACCCTTCCCTGAGGGTGTATACCTTTGGAGCTATAGCTTTTGGTAGGGACAGTCTTCTAATACAGTGGTCCCCAACCTTTTTGGTGCCAGGGACTGTTTTAATGGAAGACAATTTTTCCATGGACTGGGGGGGTGGGGAGAGGGGTGGATGGTTTCAGGATGATTTAAGTGAATTACATTTATTGTATACTTTATTTCTATTATATTACATTGTAATATATAATGAAATAATTATACAGCTCACCATAGGTTGTGGACCCCTGTTCTAATAGACTTGTGTGGGCATGGGGATTTGATTTCTATGCCCCTAATCTTGTAAAACCATCAGAATAAATGTTAGTATTTTGGAGAAATACCTGATGCCCTCATGGTAAAAGTAGCTTCCTCATATGTTCTCAACTCTCTGGGTTCCTGATTTCATTTTGTTGTCAGCTTTTTAAAAAATATTTATACTAACTTTCACTCAATGTTTTTAACTGTTTTCCTACGAAGGACTGGTCAGAATAACTAAGTCTCCTATTACTTGAATTTGGAAATCTCTATCCCAGAAAACTATGCAGTTATAAATACCTTGCAAATTGCTTGTGGGAGAAAGAGGTGTACCCAAATAACTACAGTACAGTGCCTACTCTTCTTTCTGCCATTATCTCTTACAATTCTCTGCCGTTTTTTGCCTCACTCAAGTCACACGTAAACCTCATATTCTTCCTCAAACACACCAAGCATGATTCTGCTTCAGAGCCTTTGCATTAGCTGTTTCCTCTGTCTAGAACCTTCTTCTCCCAGATCTTTGTGTGGCATATGCCTGCTTATAAATGCCAAATCCTGTTGTTGGTCCTCTTTCCTGTCACTAGAGGAAACCTATCCTTCACCATTTCACACTCATTAGCATCTCTAATGCCGATTAGAAAAAGACTCAAGGAGATAAACCTCAAATTAATTGATTTCAGTAAAGTTAATAGAACTGATTAGAAGAAGCAGTAGCAGAGAAAAATTAAAATTAACATTTGATTATGAACTTTTTAGACTGATGGAGTGAAAAATCAAGAGGCCTGGAATTTGGCTCTGGTGACACCACTATTTCCTAAGGAGGATTTAGTTTCCGCTTTTGAAAAATAAGTAGGTTTGGTTTCTAAGTACATTTTCAGCTCTAAAATTACTTGATTCAACAATTCATATCATTTTCTATAGTGCTACAAGCTGGATAACATCAAGTGTTTTCAATGGTTTTAGAATCCAAAGATCTGTGTATGTGAAATCTTCCCTCAGGATTTACATTTTAGGACTATATAATAATCCTGATATGTTTGTACACATTCTTCAGGGCTTATGAAATATCCTAAATCAGATATTTCTAAAAAGGGGTGTATATCTACATCACCTAAGGAGTCTTTTCAAAATGTGCCAGCTTGGGCCCTGCCATCCCAGACCTACAGAATCAGATTATCCAGATATATCAAGTTGGGCTCCCAGAATCAGACACTGAAATGGAGTTTGGGGTACAAGATGTTTATTAAGGATTGATACCTGTGAAAGGATGGGGAAGAAATGGGATTGGACAGACGGAGAAATATAACTGCAACAGAGGTCAAACAAGCCTCAGACAACATAGCACGGAGGTTTGGAGTAAGTAATGCTTGTCATTGTTCCACGTTGGTCCAAGATGGCTTGGCCATTATACCTGTGACTTGGCCATTATACCTGATGCCAGCTGCCTTGGAAAGAGTGTGACCTAGAGCCAGAGGTCTCTCTGCAGCTGAGGCAGACCTGAAGGAGCTTACTTCCAGAGGCTGTCTGCTGACTGTACTTCCTGTAGCTGAGCAGCAAGCTCTTCTCTGAAGGGGGATCCGGGCAGTGCATCTATTACACCAGGGATGAGGCCTAGACGCATAGGTGATTTGATAAAGGTCAATGTAATTCTGGTCCATACTTCTGGTTCAAAATCATTGCTCTAAATGATTTCATGATATTTTCATTAACATGAAAAATATTTCCATAGGCTGCTTTATAGCAAAGGTCATCAGGAAAAATGCTCCAGAAATATCACGTCCTATTCCAAACAATTCCAAATCAAGATAGAAAGCCTCTAATATGTTCCCAATTCAAATCACAGAGTGTTCTCAATAACTTATTCAAGTTCAATAGCTTGAATTGAAAACAAGCAAAACAAAAGTGTGTGGGGGAACATGTTGGATGCTTGTGTCACTATATTTGGTGTCAGCTGAAGTTTCTGTAAAATCCTTGGAGACAAGAGGTCAAGGCTGCCATCCAAGTGCAACTGCAGGTTGAAGGGATCATTGGCATCCCCCTTGAGGTTGCTATAGTAAAGAAATTTGCTCCTGAAAATCAGCTTAATGACTGAACACATGGAGACTGTGCTTATGACTTAAAGAGGCAATGGAATTTGTATTCTGGAACCCTCCTCACTGTGCTGAAATGTTCAGAAGTAGGGAGAAGTTACATAGGTACTCATAGTAACTGTCTACCTTAACCCTACCCTACTTCTGTGCTTCTCCATGAAAGTGCCTTTCATAACCACAGTTTTGCCCTTTAATATCATAGGCCCCTACTCTCTTACTAATTATTGTATCAGTTAGTTATTAATGTTGAACAAATAAATCAAAGTTTTGAGGCTTAAAACAATAATCATTCATTATTTTTCATGAGTGTAGGGTTAGCTGGGAGGTTCCTATGTTCAGGGCCAAGATCATCTGATCTAGGCTGGACTTGATAATGCATCTATAGTCAGCAGACAGGTTGGCTGAGCTGGCTGATCTAGGGTGGCCTCAAGTGGGATGACTTGGTCCTGTCCTATAGAGGCTCATCCTCTAGCAGACTAACTTGGACCTATTTTCTTAATAGTTGCAGGATCCAAGAGAGAAATCAGAACTACACAAGTTTCTTTTCAAGCTTCTGATTATATAAAGTTTTTTACTTTCCCTTTGGCCAAATAAAGTCAAATGGCCAGGTCAAAAGTCAATGTGAGAGGCGGTACTATCAAAGGGCATAGATACAAGGCATGAAAAATTGGGGCTATTATTGCAATCAGTCTACCAAATTCTACCATGTATTTATTGAGAACATGTGGCCCAGCACACTATTCATGCACATAATATACATGCCACAAAAATCTATTGCTAATAATGTGCTAAATAGTTGAAAAGCATTGACCTTTGTTGTCCCCTTTATTCTCTGATTAATGGTTCCTTGAAGGTGCCCTTTTGAAAACCAGCTGTCACTGATATGGTGTTGGTAGAGACTGTAGTGACTTCCTGACAACCCATGCTTTCCCCTCTTCCTTCCTAATGTAAATTCTGTTTTCTGTGGTGTGGCTTCTCTATGTGGACACAGACATACACATCACTTTCAATTTTTCAGAGAATAAATTTGATTGAGTAAAAATACTTTTAGGATTTTATAGGAACTAATGAATTCAGCTGTCATTTTACCACTCCTCCTGTTGCCTTACCTCTCTTCCTTTCATGTGTTTATTTTACGTTAGAGTTCACACAATTCTTCTATTTGAGTATCCATAATAGAAATATGGATTATTAGGATAAAACTTAATACATTTGCTACTATGGTTTCTTTAATTGTTTAAAAGTGTGTTTGTTGCATTGCAAGCAAGACCTTTGCAAAGTTGATTAGTATTAGACAAGGTTGTTATTAATAATACAATAGTATCTGAATACATGAGTACTTGTTAAATATTTGTTGCAAATGAAACTAACTGAATGCAGATAAAGATAATATAAAGTTGTTTCCTTTAACAAATCAGAAGTATAGAACTTCTCTAAAAGGGCTAGTTACAAGTTTCCTTTTACAATAATTCCTATTCTTCTCTCACATATATTTTTGATCCTTTTTTTCTCAAGTACTCTATAAAATCATCTTAAAGGTAATTTTATTTAAGCCCTGAAATAATTATACCTATATTCAATTTATGAGTGCCTTAAAATTCATGTGCTTTATGAATAGTTCAGTTATGGTGAGTAAAGGTAAATCATTTTGGCCACATTCTACCTTGAAATAAGCATTTTTACACTTTCTAAAATTGGCTGTGCTTGTTAAGAGCAAATATGGGTAAATATTCACTTCTTCTCTGAATGAGGAAAGATTTACAAGAATAAAAGCAATGTGGAAAAAATCAGAAAGGAAAAGGTAAATAGATTTGACTACATAAAAATTCCAAATTTCTGTAAAATGATAATAAAAATCTACCATAAATTAAAATTAACAGCAAAAATATAACAAAGAGAAAAATATAACAAAGAACTACTTTGTTTTAATATATAAAGATGCTAATTAAAAATGTAAGTTAAAACTAACTGTCCAGTAGGAAAAAAACAGGCTCTATTTAAGAACAAATAACAAAAGAAAAAACTCCCCCAAATAATCAATATATTTGTATAAAGATAAACTGCATCAAATAAAAGAATGATAAAATAATGAGATAGCAATTTTGAGCATCAAATTAGAGAAGAAGGACCAAAGACAACACTCTGAGAAATCACTGGTGCTCTTACAAGGTCATGTTCATAAAACTGCTCATGGGAGGATACTTTGGTAACAATCCTTTTGGAAAACAATTTGGCAAATGTACTGAGAATCCAAAATATATTTCTACCCTTTGATTGAGGCACTCTACTTCTAAGCATCTATCCTAAGGAAACACTTGGACATCCAGGGAAAGTTTGATGAGGTTCCTTTAATGTTTAGTACTAATTACACTTGAAGTAATATTTCAGTCAGGCTGTGGATGCTAATCCAGAACTCTGTCATTAGTTCCAGTTTAAATTGATTAGTTCAGATGTCTGAAATCTCTCAAATCCTTATTGTGTTCTATTTCAGGATGTCCCATGGGTATATAATCCAAGTTTCCACATGTCCACTCCCTTGTGTTTACAAACAGGTCTGCATTGCCAGCACTGGTTGATCAAGAATTTTTTTATGTTTGTCTTTTCAATATTCTGCAGCAAAGGATACCAATGTGCTAGTCTTCAGAGCACTAGCAACTGAATGACAAACAATTAAGGTGTGGGGAAAAGGCTTTCTGGGATGGTAGCTTCTGCTTCTCTTTGTGAAACTCATTAAAAGCCTGAAAATGGCTGGGAGTCTTTTAGAGCCTGGATATACTAGCATATCAACAACACTGAAATTTGTTCTCCCAATGCTCAGTCATTTCCTAGATATGCCCTTGCGTGGAAATCTATTAAGTTGTCTCATCTTTCCATTGGTGTGTCACAATATTAACTCTAATTCTTCCAACCAAACTTGTTGTGATAAATTTAGTTAGAGGCTGGATATAGCCCCCAAATCAGTGTTGGGGTCAAGAAAATAGGCTGTAGTCAGATTTACCAAATACAGAATTCCAGGGAAAACAGATGTGGTAAGTATGATATTACAACAACAACAGCAACAGCTTACATTTATTGAGTGCTCACTATGAGCCAGGTATTGTGCTAAAATCTTTACATAGATTATCTAATTCAATTCTCCTAACTACCCTTAAAGAGAGGAGCTATAATGATCCCTATTTCACAAATGATGAAATTTTAACTCTGGTGACTTGTCTCCTGAGCCCTTGCTCTTAGCCATGAGATTAATGTGAAATGAGTTTGAGATATAGAAACTGTGGTTGCCAATCCAAGTTCAACAACTTTAGATCTCAGTCTCCAACGAGTTTCTGGGAGCACTACATTCAGGTTCACAGACCTGAATAAAGCTGGCCACTCTCACTGGCAGGAAGAATTATATCTAAAAGACTCAAATGCTTGGCTAGACCTGTTGATACCTCCTCCACGTGTCATAGCTAACTGATCACCTGTGTGTCTAATCTGAATGCATTTTACCCAGTAGTGCAGTGGAAGCTCAGAGAGGCACAAAGGAAAATCCTTTCCCTACCAGCTCAAGCCCTCTAATACAAAATAGACTTAACCATTTTTTTATTTTGATTTCTCTAAGATGACCCTAACATTCCCTGTGTATCTTTAAAATCATATAAGTGTATGAATAATCCTGCATTGAATGAAGTCAAGTTCTTTGCCCTTGGGAGCTTGAAATTGCATGTTTCAAATGCCCAGAGATTGTTTTAAGCATAGTTATAGCCACAATTCATCAAGCACTTGGTATTTGCCCAGCAGGCGCATCAATAAGTGCTTTACATATTTTCACATTTAATCCTCACAAAACGCTAATAAATAGATGTGATTATCCCACATTTTACACATTAGGGACCTGAGACTCAGAGAAGTTAAGTAACTTGTCCAAGGAAGGTTCCACAGCTAGTAAAGTAGAACTAGGGTCTCTTCGATTCCAAGACCTCTATTTTGAACCACTACAGCTACTACAAGGCTTCTGAAACTTTAATGTGTGTAGGAATCACCTGAGAATCTTGCCAAAATACAGATTCTGCCTTAGCAGATCTGGAGTGGGGCTTGAGATTCTGCACTTCTAATAAGCTCCTGGCTGTGGATAATGCTTCTGGTCCATGCACCACTGTTTGAATGGCAAGGCTTTACAGCTCTCCACAAAGGGAAAAACCAGACTATTGGTGATTTAATACTTCAGGTTAAAGGTGCAGAAGGAAACTTGTCCTAATTTGTTCTTATGAGTAAAAATGAATATTAATACAAAAATAGCAATAGGCCAGGCATGGTAGCTCACACCTCTAATCCTAGCACTTTGGGAGGCTGAGGTGGGAAGATCGCTTGAGCCCAGGAGTTCAATATCAGTCTGGGCAAAATAGTGAGACCCCCAGCTCTACAAAAGAGAGAAAAATCAGCTGGGCATGGTGGTGCATGCCTGTATTCCTAGCCACTCATGAGGCTGAGGTGGGAGGATCCTTTGAGCCCAGAAGTTTAAGGTTGCAGTGAGCTACAATAACGCCTCTGCACTCTAGCCTGGACAACAGAACGAGACCGTACCTCAAAAAAAATAGCTAAAGAAAAAGTCAAACACTGTTCTGAGCACTTTACATGTCCCATTTAGTCCACACAACAACCCTTAAGGGTAGATAATTCTACTAGTTCTTTTTATAGATGGGGAGAATGGAGCACAGAGGAATTAATGCATAGATCTTCTTCTTCAACCTCTTTCTGTTCTTCCCCTATTCAAATACTTTTCCAATGCCTAAAATTCCATAATTAGAGACTCATTACCTTGTTTCTATTGAAAAAGCTATACCATGGGGGAGGTAATATGCTGTTTTTATCATTTATTTATATCTTAGTCTAACTTTTATAATGAAGGAATGGGGAGTAGAGATAGTAAAAAACATATAAGGACTTTGGGTTCCTAAAGAAGGGATAAAAGTAATGGAAAAGAGAAATTGAGTCTCCAGTAAAGCTTGGCATTATCTGCTTCACAAATTTTTGTGTGATCCCCAATAGCTTCTCTCATACATTTCCAAAGCTGAAGCCATTGGTAATTTCAAGATAAGAGATAAAATTAAGTTTTGGATTTATTAGCTATGCAAGGATCACCGTGGAGACAACCAAAGAACTCTCACCATGGAGACCTCTCCCTAGCCCTTTTTCCTTAAATTATCAGTGCATCATATAAACATATAAATAAATAAATTTGGGGAGGAAAATTACAAGGGAAGAAGGATAGAACTCCTAAAGGACTGGTGATAGGGTGACTTAACAATCAAGAGAGTATTTATAAGGTTGGTCTTCTGAAGTCTCATGTTTCTGTATGCCACATGGTTTCTCCAGGGATGAAGAGATATTTCCAGAGCTTAGCTCATATCAGCATGATTGGAGGAAAGTCAACTTGGTAACTACTTCACCAACTCTAACTCTGTTGTACAAGAAAAAAAAAAACTCAAATGAAGGGAGTCACCTGGCAATGTGACTACCAGTCCACTCCCCTGCACCATTGACACAATGATGAAATCAAAAAGTATTAGCTAGAAGTAACCTTGGCAATGTGGATTTTTGTCAAGCAGCTCTGACTTAGCACAGTGTCTTTTCAAAGAGTAGACTCCACAAAATGCAACAATATTTCGTCAGGGGATACTTATTAACATTTTCTCTATTTTGTACAAAAAGAACATGGAAATAATGTTATCCTTGGTTGAGCTCCCCAGGAAGTAGGCTTTGAGATGAAGTTTAACATGAAAAATATTTATTAGAGAGTGCTCTTGGGGCACTAGGGGAAGGAAGCAGGGCTTAGAGAGAGGGAGAAGTCAAGATGTAAGGCAGGCCCCAAAACAGCCATAGCTGACCCTAGAGAGAGCTCTGAAACTAGAATGGCCCTTCAGAGTTGTTCCAAGTTGAGTTAAGATGGCCAGGTCATTTTACCCTTGCATTGACTAGTCATTGAATGTGGGTCATCAGGTAAGGGATGTGACATTGTGCCAGATGGCTCTTTGTGGCTGAGACAACAAGAAAGGGGCTGACAGCTGAAGTCTGCCTGCCAACAGTACTGTCAGCAGCTGAGGCAACAAGCCCTTTACTGAAGGGGAATCAGGGTGTCACACCACTGTGTCCACCACAAATAGTAATGGCTTCAGATCACCAAAAGTTCCAAAGTTAGATAAGTAAGATTTAATTTTTATTTTTAAATTAGAAAATATCTTTCTGATTGATGAACCACTTTGTGGGGCAAATATTTAAGAGATTCTGCTAAGTATGAGAGATCATTTCACTGGTCTTGGTATTCAGAAAATTAATAAAAGTAATGCATTTTTATCCCCTACTTTGAATAAAAACCAAATATATTACTTATTCCAGTTTTACAGTATACATGTGTTTAAATGCCAATATGTAGTTTTTTTCATTTTCCTAGTGAGTCAGGAAAAGGTGCAAAGAGGTTTAAATAATGAATTACCATATATGTAATATACTCATTCATTCATTTAGCAAATATTATTGTGCATCCATTAGGTCATGACACTGCACTAGCCATTGGGTCTATAAAAATGAGTAATAACATAGAACCTGATCAAATAATTATGCTGAAACCAACTCTGAAAGAATAAAAGAGTAGTAGAAGTAATAGGCTAGAAAAGAGGTAGGAAGAAGCTTTTACGTCTTACAATTTTCCTTTTCTACCTTCCGTTTGATAAAGAAGAGATGGGCATGAGCAGCCTCAGCACTATAAAGGTAAATGAAAAAAACAAAATGACCATCAACCCTTCTATCATTTTGGTTACTATTTTTTGTTAGATGCCTGTTCTTCCCTCTGAAGTTAGTAGACTTCACTAGGTTCCTCTATTGTCTGTGGAATGCACTTCCATAACTTATTATTTTTTAATTTTTTATTTCAGAGTATTACAGGGATACAAACTCTGTAGTCATACAAATTGCCTTTGCACCACCTGACAAGTGTGCCATCCCCCAGACAGCACACACCACATCCCTTAGGTGTGGATTTACCTGTCTCCTCCTCCCCCTCCCACCTGCCCAACACCCTATGAATATTACTTCCCATATGTGCACATTAGTGTTGCTTAATTAGTACCGATTTAATGGTGAGTACATGTGGTGCTTGTTTTTCCATTCTTGTGATATTTCACTTTTAAGAATTGTCTCCAGCTCCATCCAGGATAATACAAGAGGTAGTTCATCATTTTTTTTGTGTCTGAATAGTACTCCACTGTGTATATATATCGCATTTTGTTAATCTACTCATGTATTGATGGGCACTTGGGTTGTTTTCACATCTTTGCAATTGTGAATTGTGCTGCTATAAGCATTTGAGTGCACATGTCTTTTTTATAGAATGTCTTTTGTTCCTTTGGGTAGATGCCCAGTAATGGGATTGCTGGATCAAATGGTAGTTCCACTTTTAGTTCTTTGAAGTATCTCTATGTTACTTTCCATAGAGGTTGTACTAGTTTGCAGTCCCATCAGCAGTGTATGAGTGTTCCTATCTTTCCACATCCATGCAACATTTGTTGTTTTGGGAATTTTTGATAAAAGCCATTCTCACTGGAGGTAAGTGATATCTCATTGGTGTTTTGATTTGCATTTCCCTGATGATTAGAGATGTTGAGCATTTTTTCATATGTTTTTTGGCCATGAGTCTGTCTTCTTTTGAAAAGTTTCTGTTCATATCTTTTGCCCACTTTTTAATGGGGTTGATTTTTTCTTGCTGATTTTCCTGAGTTCTATATAGATTCTAGTTATCAGACCTTTATCAGATGTATAACATGCAAATATTTTCTCCCATTCTGTAGGTTGTCTATTTGCTCTAGTGATAGTTTCTTTGGCTCTGCGGAAGCTTTTTAATTTGATCAGGTCCCATGTATTTATTTTTGTTGATGCTGTGATTGCTTTTGTGGTCTTCTTCACAAATTCTTTGCCTAGGGAGATGTCTATAAGAGTTTCTCCAATGTTTTCTTCTAGAATTCTTATTGTTTCATGCCTCAGGTTTAAGTCTGTTATCCATCATGAGTTGATTTTTGTGAGAGGTGAGAGGTGTGGATCCTGTTTCAGTCTTCTACATGTGGCTATCCAGTTTTCCCGGGACCATTTATGGAATAGGGATTCTTCTCCACAGTGTGTGTTTTTGTCTGCTTTGTCAAAAATCAGACAGCTATATGAGGAGGGTTTTATATCTGGGTTCTCAGTCCTTTTCCATTGGCCTATGTCTCTGTTCTTGTGCCAGTACCATGCTGGCACTTCCTTAATTAAGAAGCTTGAATCTACCTATGAAATGATCAATGATTACCAATGCACTGGATAGTATCTGTGAAAACTGGCATCTAAAGACACCAATAGCATAATATGGAGAAGAGTGCATCTCTTCTTTCGGTGTGGATGTAACAATTTGGAAAGACTAAACACTCTCATTTTTAGTAATATGAGAACTTTACTGAAAGAGATTCTGAAATTGGGAGACAGGAGCCAGACAGGTTCTTGAATTAAAAGGATTAGAGGCACCATTGTCTGTTTGTGTTTACATTCTTGAGAAAGCAACTAAATTCAATAGGAAGCAAAACATCTTGAGTGGAGGATACTTCTTCATATCCTGGAGAGAAGATTTTACCCAGAGGCTGTACCAAGTAAAAATGAATAGATCTTTACAAAACAACCTCTAATAATATTTTATTTACTTCTGAATACCATACAAAATAGATTTGTTATTTTTTTTCTTTATTTGAATCTCATGTACCTTTGACCCTTTCTTACCAGGGTATCTTTCTACTTTGTGTTTATCCCTCTTTTATTTTTATTGAATTTTCAAAGTTACTTTAAAGTAAATCTCCTTATGTGAAGAGTTCTGAAAAACTGGTTTAACTGGCTCTCGCGCAAAGATATGCTGAGACACAGGTGGAGGCTATGATGGCTGAGCAAGGAGAAGATTAAAGTTGACTACAAATTTGTGGCCTTGGACCAGCAACATCAGCATCACCTGGAAACTTGTTAGAAATGGAGACTCTCAGGCCCCACAGCAGAACTCCTGAGTCACAATCTGCATTTTAACAGGATCCTCAGGTGAATCATATGCACATTGAAGTCTAGGAGGTATTGAATTATAAGATTTGTGGAAAAGTTTCTCCTCTATAGTTAAGTTAAAAACACAGAATAGTGAGATACTTAATTTTCTTCCCCGAGTGAGTCTCTGTTCTTGAGCTAGTAACATTGTAACCAGTTTGGAATGCAAAAGATAATTATCAAACAAAGGACCAAAGAACAGATGAGACAAAAATAAAATAGCAAGATGGTAGCCTTAAATCCAACCACGCCAACAATTACATTAAATGTAAAAGGACCAAACACTCCAACTAAAAGGTAGAAATTGTCAGAGTGGATAAAAAAGCAACACCCAACTGTTAGCCATTTACAAATATGTCCTATAAATATAAAGACACAGATAGGTTGAAATTCAAAGGATGGGGAAAATATATACTATATAAACATTAAACATAAGAAGTGGGGTGTGGCTACATTAATATGAGGCAAACTAGACTTTAAGCTAAGAAGTAATACCAGAGATAAAGAGGATGATTTCATAATGATAAATGGGTCTGTCCAACAAGAAGATATAATGATCCTAAATGTGTACATACCTAATAATAGAGTTTCAAAAATATATAAAGCAAAACTGATAGAACTAAAGGGGAAAAGACAAATCCAGAATCATAGAGATGTTAACCTCTTTCAGTAATTGATAAGTACACAATACTTGAACAAAATGAACAAATGAACAAAAATTATCAATAATAAGAATTGAAGCAATTTTATTTTATTTTCTAAATCGTAAAATTCAAAGGGAAAACACTGTTCAAAATCTGGTAAATTGATGAACATATGTAAGGGAAAATGCATTTGTAGAGGCAATGGGTTTCTTAGGCCAAACTAAGTGTTTTTCCCACGCTCCCCCCAACCTCCTGAAAGCCGGCCCTCTCGTGAAGCATGAGTCAGCACACTTATGTAACCAAGGTGTTATCTCCTATGTGAACCCATGTGATCACACTTTCCCATGGCTTGTTGCCACTATCTTTCAGAGCCATATACAAGTGCTCACCATGTTCTCAGCCATGCTTTTTGCCACTGCTGTATCCCCGCCATCCCGCAAAAAAAGAGCATGTCTCACCTGCTTGCTGCCACGCCTCTTCTTTCAATTTCTGAAGACTACATGGGAGCACTCGCTAGCCACAGAGCTCCCTCCTCACAACATTCATGTATGTCAAATATTAATATAGTTTTTACTATGTGCCACATTCTATGCTAAGTCATCAGTACAAAACAGTGTAAGGCATAGTTCCTGTTTGTAAATTTTTAGACAAGGTTAGGAAGTTTTATTTGCCCCAGATTTAGTTGAGAATTTCCACCTCTAACATGAGACTCCTCTAATTCCCTGGTTGGAAGACAATGTTCAAAATAGGTCAGGCTGTCAAACTTCTCATAAATGCAGCTCACAGAGATTGAAGAGCTTATCTGAAATGGAGTCAAACTTTTAGAAAAGCTGAAATGGAATTTTTCATTCATTTCTTTTTCAAAGGGTCTAATTGGAGAAAAATATTTAATAAATATATTACAGATGCAAAAGTCTTCAAAACCAAACCAGAGGAAAACATTTTGCAAATAGTTTTAAAATGAGTCTGATAAAATGTACAAAACTCGAACTGTTTTCTCCATGAAAAGAATACAGCTGGAGGCAGCATTTACAGCTGGCAGGCAAGAAGTTTAGCTAGTCAAGGCAAACTTACCCAATTTCACATCAATGATTATTATGTTATGGCATTTAGAAAAACATTAAATGTTTCTTTTTGTAAGTTTTTTTTTGCTATCTCTTCCAATATGAAAGAATATTTAGTGTATCTACCACAGTATGAAACAATGCTCATGAAATGTAATCTCCAAGTTGATTATCCTCAGCTGGCCAAACAAATCCTGCTGAAGCCTTTGAGACTCCTGTCTTCACCCTGAACTCAAGCAGGTGGCAGGTCAACAGCAGGGGTGATAACTGGCTACTGAAGGGGTCATAAGTCCAAAGTGTAACTCCAATCACATTCTCTGCTGTGGAGGACCAGAGGCCCATTGTGCTTTTCTAACACAGTCAAAGCCAGTTTTCTGGGTACTGCACCCAGGTGGAATGAAGGACTCTTAGATGAACCATCAGGAACAGAAAAAATCCTGATTACATGTAGAAAGAAAACAAACAATGTAAGTAAAGCTGAATTGGAGCATAAGTTTTCAAAATAGACTATTCTAAAGTATCATGCTTTCTAATTTGTGAATCAATTCCTTCTCATTCTGCTCCCTAGTAAATTGGACAGAACTGTTATTTTATAAAAGGAGAAAAGAGGCTAAATGACTTGCCCACATTTGCACAGCTTATCAACAGAAAAGGAAGTTGAATTTTAGCTTTTTGATTGCCCATCCAGTGAGCTGACATGCTTTAAATGTGCATAAATTACACATTTGAAGCAACTCACTCAACAACTTTTTACTGGAGCATTTAATGACCTCTTTATACTGCTTACTAATTGTTTCAAATGTGTTGTTTCACAAGCACTCTCCCCAACTAGATGGCAGGCATCTTGTGGACAGGGCTGGGCATATTTTATGTGCTCTATAAATGCTGATTGATTAATTAACAAGAAAAGATTAAACATTTGCAAAAGAAGGAAACAAAAGGAGTAGAAGAACATAATGAAGCTGAGGAGAAAGATCTAGATCTGAGAAGCTACATGCCAGTCATTTAAATTTAGGATATAGTATAGAATATTATATTTGGAAAGGTCTCCAGAGGTGATCTTACCTAACTTTCTACCTATTGAGGAATACTTTCTATAAACCCTTTATTGGTAACCATTTAGTTTTGGCTAAAACACTGTCCATTGATATGGAGTTTATTATCTCCAATCATGTCCACTGTTACATTGCTCCATTCCTTAACAAGTTTTTCTTTATCAACTCAGCAATTATTTATTGAGAAACTGTGTCTCAGATAGCATACAATTAATAGATGACAGGGACACCAAGAAGAACAACTCAAGTTCCCTCTCATGTAAAGCCCAAATGTATGTTGCTGTTTATCAGGCAGCTCTCTTCCAAGTGTCGCTTTATGTTGCTTGCATCTGGTGGCTCTCCTATGTTCAACTTGAAGATTCCAAGTTTACCATGCTCATCTGCCACAAGCCAGAAGTGATGGAAAGGGCATGAAGGATGTGTCTGGGAGTCATGAGGAGTTGGACCTCAAAATGGTGCATATCACTTCTGCTCATATTCCTAAATCACAGATCCACACCTAATATCATCAGGGGAGGATGGGAACAGTTGTCTAGTTTGTAGGTCCAGAAAGAAGAGAATGAAAGTTTGGTCATTGGCTAGCAGTTTCTGCCACAATGATTTCATTATACAAATTTTCTAGATGAGATGCTGATGGCATTCTGCAAAGATCATGTAGGTTTAAATAGCGAGCCAGGATTCAGACTTGGGTGGTCTGGCACTAGAGCCCACACTCTCCAGTGGTTCTTAATGTGTAGACCCCAGACCGTTAGCATCGGCATCATCTGAGAACTTGTTAGAAATGCATATTATTGGACTCTACCCAAAACCTATTGAACCAGAAACTATGACATAGGATATAGCAAATTGTGGTTTCATAAGCCCTCTCTGATTCTGACACACATTCATGTTTGATAACTATTGCATAGTACTATACTACCTTTTATGTAAGGACTTCCAGAGTATTTTTCTAGTTGGCCATTGATATCATCAGTCATCAGATGTCTGACAGTATTAATGGCCAACTAGAAAAATAAACATTTAAAGTTATTTTTACTTTAAATATAGTAATATTATTTATACTATTTTAGTTTTAAAATAATGGCCTTTCTATTATAGCATTGCCTTTCTTAAGTGTTATTTATGCAATTGACTGTTTTTTCACAGTAATTTCTAAGCATCTAGAACGTTCTTCTATCTCCCACCACCTCTGGTAATTTGCTTCCCAAATAGTAGGCATTCAATAACCATTGGTTTAATTGAATGGGAAAAAAATGTTGTATAATAATGTCTCTCATTAAATTGAAAATATATGAAGAGCAGCTTTAGATGCTAAAACTTTTCAATTATATTTTCCATGACTATTAAAAACTTCACAGAAAGGAAAATTTAATATCTTCATTGTAAATAGATAGCAGACTTAAAAACTATTGTTCTCAGATGTGAAAAGTTATGAGACATTTAAAAATTATTAGGTACTTAAAAATCCACACAGCATATTGTTTTTCTTCCTTAAATAACTTTCTCAGCTATAATATGTAATGTGTATGTACACTGAAATGCCTTAAAATACTGGATATTTCACAGGTTCCAATGGAATTTTAGAATATATCTGTGATTTTGTGAAATATATATTTAGCCTTAGTCCTGTCTTCTGGAATACATCGCCTAAAATTCTTGGAATCTCCAAAGCGATAAGTGGTCTTTTTGTATGCTAATGAATTGAGTGGTGACTGGCAGCCCTGAGGTAGCTTCAGGATAAGCAAACTGGTCACAGGAAAGACCAAGGCAGGATTAGAGGTTTTGGGACTTTTCAGCCCCACCCCCAAACCTCCAGGGAGGGGAGAGGGGTTGGAGATGAAGTCAGTTGATCATCAGTGGTCAATGATTTCATCAGTCATGCCTCCTAATGAAGTCTCCATAAAAGCTCAAAAGGACAGAGTTCAGATGAGCTTCTGGATAGCTGGACATGTGGAGGGTAGCATGCCTGAAGAGGGTATGGAGCTCCATACCCCTTCTCCCATACCCTGTCCTATGCATCTCTTCATCTGTATCTTTTGTAGTGTTCTTTATAATAAACCAGTAAATGTAAGTAGAATATTTCCTTGAGTTCTGTGAGCTGCTCTAGCAAATTAGACCCAAAGAGGATGTAGTGGGAACCCCAACTTATAAACGATCAGTCAGAAGTAGAGGTGACAACCCATTACTTTAGACTGGATTCTGAGCTGAGGGCAGTCTTATGGGGCTAAGCCCTTAGCTTGTGGGATCTGACACTGTTTTCTCTGGGTAGATAGTGTCAGAATTGAATTGAGTTGGACACCCAGCTGGTGTCTGCAGCAGAATTGATTGCTTGCTTGGTGTGTGGGGGAACCATCCCCTCCCCCATACTCACACACATTGGGTGTCAGAAGTGTTCTGTGTTGTTATAGTAGGAGAAACCGAGTTTGTTTTTTCCTATATCCTCAGAATATCAAAAATAATTTTTTAGTGCTTCATGTAATTATTCATTGGGCATAAAAGTATTTATCATGCAGGAGACTATCTTTAAAGAGCAATATTTCAGAATGTCATTTACATGGCAGGTCTCATGTAAATTTTGCTGTTAGATGTGACTATTATCTTATATATTACCACCTCCCTTCTTTTCTTACTCCCATAAATCAGAATATTGTGAAAATAACCAGAACACACTACCATGCATATTATGTGACAGCAAATAATCTTATCAGATTCTTTCCATATTTCTATCTTCAACTTGAAAATCAAATTGAAGCATTTGTCAATACAATATGGATTTCACTGGTGCAGCTAAAACATTTCTTTATAACTGAATCAAACATAATTTGGTATTATTAAATGAAGAGGGATGACTCAATGTACTATTGACCAAGTTCTAATGGTTAATTAACAGCAGTACATTATAGTCTCTACCCACCCACAGTCACTATTGGGGCTAAAGGAATTTTAGTTAGCCGTGTGAAACCTTGGTCAAATACACCTGTGAGCCAGTTCTCTTTCATTTTTAAAGCTCTCCTCCTAGGTTTTTGCTTTAGACTTTCTATTATGCAAAGGTAATGATTACAACTTCTTAGAGATTTTACCACCTTCATTTCTTTTGCTCCCACTTCTCCACCCACATTATCCTTCATAGATTCTGAGATTGATCACAACAAATCTGATAATGAAACCAAAGGCTTTCATTTCAGTTTCTGAATGATAACCTAAACATGCCAACCTGGCCCCATGTGAATCTACTCAAGTTTCCCCACTGGTTTGGCCTTGTTTCCAGTGGGGTTGCTAGAAAGGATTATTTTGGATATTGACTTGGATTTCGCGTCAGTATGCTATTCACTCACTCCAATTCTGGCTTCAAGGTAACTTTCTAATGCTTTCAAAGCACTTACCTTATACATGGCTCAGAACAATGCATTTGGAATGATCTGGGGAGAACTGGAATAGGAGTGATGAGAGAAGACCTTATCCTTCAGCTTATATTTCTGACTGTTCAAAAATATACCTAAGCTGAG
Source organism: Lepilemur ruficaudatus (assembly GCA_963574885.1). Lineage (NCBI taxonomy): Eukaryota > Metazoa > Chordata > Mammalia > Primates > Lepilemuridae > Lepilemur > Lepilemur ruficaudatus. The sequence goes on along the minus strand of CAUYRT010077933.1, from coordinate 8,930 downwards.
ACGGATACATTTGTGGGTGAATAATAAAATTAAAATATTAAAAATAGAATGCGGTCTGGCTTGAGCTTAAGGTGAGTGAGTGAATCATGTGCTTGATTAAATTAGTATTGCACAGAAGTGGAACCAGAAGGGGGATAGAGTGTAACAGCTCTCTTCCCTCTGGGGTGACTTTTCCATCTGTACACTGCAGGCCTGCTACCAGATAATGAATAGTGAGAGATCCCAAGATGACAGGTGGCAGAAGAATACTGAAGAATCCTATTAGCCATCTTCTACAATATATATTCTGGGAGCTGCTACTTGAGCATTTTTCCCTTAAAGAGTAACTGTTAGCAGAAATTAAATATAGAAATAATCTTTTTTACCTCATGACCCTCTTGTAGATGGAGGGGTGCATTAAAGATACTCATGGGAAAGTGTAAAGAAGCGAGGGTACAGTTGTTACTTTTCATGGCCACATTATTTATACTCTCTGTAAAGGTCTTCTGGAATTCTCCAGTCTATTATATTTACAGCCTGTGAATTTGTGGGTGTCACTGGGATAGAGAACACGGCTAAGATTAAGCCAATTACCATATTGCATTTCCCAGTACACAGTGATTAGTTCAGTAATGGCCCCATGATCCTATGAGTCTATGAGACACACTGAGACTTTTCCTAAGGCCTCTGGGGAAAAGACACTCTTTCCTGCTTTACTTGAATATAAGAGGCTGTAGGGGCTGTATTACTGCCCTCATACTGCAAATAAAATAGGGCATTAGAAGTAGTGAGATAGAGAGAAACCAAGTCTTGTTGACACCTTTTGAGCACTGAATCCAGTTGTGCCTATAGCCAGCCTTACCTCTAGATTTTTTCAGTTGTGTAAACCAATAAGTTCCTTTAGTTCCTTTTTTTCTTTTCTTATACCAGTTTGGCTCAGGTGTTCTTTTATTTACAATGAAAATTGTTCTGACTCACACTGACATGAATACCACTTAGGCAGCTCTGCAGTTGAAGATTGATCCATGATTATACAGGGGTCCACACCTTTGGGAATTTATTTATTTAATAATCAATCAAGAGTAAAGGGAACCTTTCAGAAAAGTTTGTTTGTTGGCCCAGAATTTTAAATTATTCCACTGGCAGATATCCTGGCAATCCATCTCCTACTCAGTTTACAAGTAATTAAAATATGACCCAAAGTCATCACCAAACTCTCAAGATAATTTCTGGTGTCTATAGTATGCATCATTTACATAATCTTATGACATAATATTCTCACAGTAAGTGAAAACGAAGCAGAATAATGACATTTATTTGATATGGAATAAAATGAAAAAAAAATCAGAATGTGGAACTTCACTAAAAAAAAAGTAACCAGGAAAACCTAAGTATGATGTTTTGGAATGTAACAATTTAATTGAGAAAAATTATTTGCTTAAACAATTTGGAACTGGGGACAGTAAAAAGTTCAGTGGTTACCAGGGGTTGGGGTGGTGGGAGGAGGGATAAATAAGCGGAGAATAGGGGATTTTTAGGGCAGTGAAAACACTCTGTACGATGCTATAATGGTGGGTACATCTCCATATATTTGTTCAAACTCATAGTATGTACAACACCAAGAGTAAATCCTAGTGTAAACTATGGACTTTGGGTCATTATAACATGTCAATGTAGATTAATCAATTGTAACAAATGTATCACTCTTATGGAAGATGTTGATAATGCTGGAGGCTATGCATATGTAGGGGCAGGGTATATGGGAAATCCCTATACTTTCCTTTCAATATTGCTGTGACTCTAAAACTGCTCTAAAAATTATCTTAAAAAAGGTAACTGGAAAATGAGGCTTTGGCACTTAATAATTTCATTATAACTGGGAACTCCTCTAAAAGTTTCAGGCTTTAATAAAATTTTCTGGTGCTTAAATTATTTCAACTTTAGTCAAACATTACTCTCATGTAGTATTTGGTATACATGATATATGAATATAAGTTATAACCATTAGAGTCACAATGCTTTTAAAGAAATGAATGTTTATTTGATCAATATAGTATTCCTGAAAATACTGTATAGACTAGTGGTTTTTAATTGTTTTTTGGTCGTTCCCATTACTAAAGGATTAACTCTCAGTAGATGCATATTTAAGAAACTAGGTGCTATACCTAAAAATAAAGAAATGTTAATTTTGCCCTTTCCAAGAGAGATAATACACAACCATCTTAATAAAATGGATCTCAAAGTATAAATATTAGAAAACTCTAAAAATCCAATAACTTTCCAAGATGTCTTTTGAAGTAACTGAACTAAAAGGCCAGACTTCACTGTACAAAGGCCTTTTTTTCAACCTGGCGGTTAAAGGAAGGCATTCTCCCTGTGTCCACCACATGCACGTTTTTTGAGCAGTACCTCAAAGTTGATGAGAGAATGAGTATACCTGTTTAATTTCTTTTTTTTTTTCAGTTTCTTCTACTTTATTAGTGAGTTATTTTATTTTTACAGATTTTCTAATAGTATAAAACATCTTTCCATTTCTGTAATATATCCCACTTGTCATGTAGGTTATTTTTAAAATATATATTTATCTAGGTTTAACAATACATTTTGCATATATTTTAATAAGAAGGGTTAATTTATATATTTTATTATGTTATTTTTTTATTTCAGGAAAATATGAGAGTACAAACATTTTGGTTACATTTTAAATAAAGGAGAACACTCCCCCTAAAATGAATCAGTTATGTCTACAAGCGTGAATGTATGATTTCTGCAACTCTGTTGAGTTTAGTTTAGTTGAGTTTAGATCTGCAAAGACAGTGGAGGCAGCAATGAGATGCTGTAAGCTAACAGCACACAGAAGTTTTGTTATGTGCCCTGGAATCAAATGATCCAGTTGGGAATCTAGACTTCGCTACTTCATGGCTGCATGGCCTTGGAAAATTTACTTATCTTCTTCAAATAGATGTATCAATTCCTGATTTATTTAATATAAAATGGGTCTGATAAGTGATAGCAATTACCACCTAAGTTTTTCAGGTTATAATATTTGTCACTTGTAAAGTTTTTCTCTGTGTCATGTGTTGAACTAAGCATAAACACAAACACCCTTAAAACTCTATGAGATAGAAATTTTTATTCCCCATTTTATAGATGTGGAAATGGAGGCTCAGATAAATAAAAATTAAATATCTCACTCAGGATCACATGGTTTGGATGTAGTGAAACTTGGGTTGAACAAGAGTCTGTCTGATTCCATAGACAATGATAATGATTCTAACTCACAAAAATAAATAATCTATATGTGGTAATAAGAAAAACAACTTTGAATCCACACTTTAACCCAAATCACAATTCATACATAGTGTGGGGAGCTTGCTAATTTTGCCTGTTTCTTCAGGAATGTATGAAAAAAGAACTTTGTGCAAAAACCATAAACCACATACTGGCTTTAGGATATAAGTGAGATAGATAGATACTGTAGTTGTGAAACTTGAGGCAGAATAGAGCAGATTGTGAGGTATAAAGGCAGAGCAGTTAGCCAACAGGTATTTCAAGATGTGGCCATGGCCACTCAGCAGACAACAGAACAAATCTCTACTCACTGTGGAAAAATCAAAGTCAGGAAATACACCAAACTCCATTGTCACATTAGAATCCTCCTCAGCCCATAAGTACAGTATGGGTTGTAGAAGGATAGGCAGTCACCACTAACACTGATTGAGATTGGCAGATAATATGAAATTGGAGTTCATGAATCCACATAGGACATGAAACTCTCACTCATATGGCAAATCTTAACTCTAGGGCAAAGCTGAGCTGGCTCTATAGGTTCTAAAATTTTAGAAGTGGTGATATCTAGGTGGGTACTAAGCTGCTGTTGAATACTGGGAGTCAGACTAGAATTTAGGACAGGAAAGAACCTGTGATTTCTGGCAGTTGGCCACATATTTTGAGCTAGATATTCTAGTTTCATATTAATTTATGTTTATTTGTCCTTTGTGATCCTTTAGGTGAAATCTGGTTTAAAGAACTTGTTTCATTAGTCTATGATTTTTTTAGGGAGTTCGCCTTAGTAGCCCACATGATTGTCTCAGTGAAAGTTACCAGGTTCTCTAAAATAAAAGTGGACGAAGGGTAATAATGATCAAACCCTGAGAGACACTTGTTCCTTCTCGTATGGAGATATTCTTAAATCAAATAGCACTTTCTTTATGCCAGTTACCTCCTAATTACCAAACCAATAGGGTTTTAAATCTAATTTGAATCCTGCTTAACATTTGACCCTGATGAATTCTTTTTCCTTCTTAAAAGGCTCTTCTTGCTTGAATTACTTCTTTCCTAGTTCTCTGCCAAGTCTTTTTCAGACTCCTTCATGAGCTCCTCTTCTGCTGCTTGATGTTTAAATGCTGATTTTCTCCCAGGGTGCTCCATTCCCTGACCACTTTTGGCTTTATACATACATATTATACATTATGCATACCAAATCTGGGTGATTCCATTGCCATGGTCTTAATCACTTAAGTACCCAAAGGCTACATATTACCATGAGAATGACATACAACCTTCGACCTTTAAAAAATGAACACATTTTGACCCTGTTGTCATACAAGAGAGAAAAGAATGGGACACTTACCTAAAATTGGTTTAGATATCGAGACTGATGACACTACATATATACCAAGTGGGTATATGAAATTTATTACTCATATAATGAGACTTTATGGGGAGAGCATGGTGGGCTCCCAAACACATCCAAAAATGGCTTGAGAGAGCAGAAAGGAGTAAATGGCTTTAGACATCAATGTTATTAGGTGATGGGGCTGCAGGGAGGACTACCTTATATGGTCTGAGGCTTGCATAACTTAAATTCCCCCCCACACACACACACACAAAAGTAGGGAGCATTCAGGCTTTTTTTTTTTTTTATCAACTTGCCCAGATGTAGGGGAAGAGGGAATGGTGGGGTTTGAAAGCTGTCAGCAGTCAGACATCAAAAATGGACTCAGAAGACCATTTGTGCCCCTGTCCTCTAGGCAGCCCTATTTGTGTATTTATTTCTCTACTCTTAATGCAAAGGATGTCTCTTTTGTGAGGCTTGTCTGGACTTTCGCAGGCCATGTTAGAAATATAGCACTCTGTAATAATGAACATAGTAACTATTCACCATTTATGCTGTGCTTGACACTGTGCTAATTTCCTGATGTAACACTATTTTAGGCAATCTCTATAGTAACTTTAGGAAATAAGTATTGATATCCTGATTTAAACATGAAAATATTAAGGTAAAGAGAGCTGTGGTGACTTACCCAAGATTACACTGCTATCAAGTAGTGGATTAACCAAACTTAGATCTCATCTAGACCAATACTCATCATCATGATGTTGCTTAGGTATATATCTTTAATGACCTATCTCTCCCTGTGGTCATTTTTGTATTTCTTAGGCTAAACACACAGTAGGTACTGAGCGTGTATATTACATGTTGAAGAGTCCAGGATCTGTAGAGATGGGACTGAGCAAATACCAAAGAACAGTATAATATAGGCATTATGTTCTATGTTAAAGGGTTAAATCATCTCATCATATTTAAAATCCAGCAAAACTAATTAGAAAAAGACTGAGAATAGATGTTCCTTTGTTCAAATATAAATGAGGGAAAATGGCTATTACTTCTTAAAAAAACATCAAGTGATTGAAAGAAAGCAACATAAGAGGTCTGTAACAGTCATACATCACAGCATACATGTCCCTCACCTACAGCTTGAATGGTCCATAAAGAGAAATGACTTTGGCTTCTGCCACCCGTTCCATGCATCAAGAATAAGTACTATGAAAAGGACTGAGAATGCATTTTATGCAAGAACTGTCACACAAAGAACAGACATTAACATTGAAATTGTAGGCGCTCAAACTGGAACTGAATAATAGCCAAAGATGGGGGAAATACAAACATCTGGCAAGTCAAGGAAAGGAAGATTGGAAAACAAATCTCATTTTTTTATCTGTCTTCCAAAGATGAAGTCATAAAAAACATACAACCAAATTGAAGCTCTATTTTTATTCCAGAAGTATCTTTTTTGTTTGCCACTCAAATCTACCCATTGTGTTCCATTTTTACCTATTGATCTTACTCATCCTTTATGGTATAAGTTAAATGCTACCTCCTTTGTGAAATATTCCCTTGTCCCCCAGCCCACACTGATAACCCACCCTTTGTGTTCACAAAGAATCCCATTTGTTACCTTAATTTAGCACTTTTTAACTAGATATACGACCAAGTTTGAGCTTCTTGAAAGAAGACAACAATTCTTTATTTCTATGCTTTTTGCCAACCACCTAGTGCAGAGCTGAGCTTACACTAGGTTTTCAGTGAAGACTTGTTGAATTAAAGTAAATCTGTTGAGGTTAAGGAATTACTCAATTATAAATATCTTTCTTACCCAAATGGTTTGTTCCTCTAAGGACAAATTTTAAAGATTCAAGAAGTCTCAAATAGTCTCCTTTCAGCCCTGCTTGTGCTTAGTAATTTTTTACTGAAATTTTAGCCTCTGAATTGCACACTTTGTTAGCAAAATTGACTTCTGTAGACAAAAAGTTCAAATATTACATATAACTTTGGCTGAGTTATGCTTTAATATCCCTTCAACTTTCCCAATAGTAAACCTTGATTCTTTGTTAAATTTCCTGGAAAGTATCTGCAGCTACTGCTGCTGCTATCACTACTCATGTTGGCTAGGTTATATTTGCTGCAACTATCAGGAGTCTAGGCAAGTAGGTCTCTGATCAAAGAGAGGGCCCTGGTAGATGAAGCAGCCAGAAAGTGGACCTAAAGGCCTGTAGTGTGTGGGAAATTAAAAATTAAAAAGGAGAGGTTTGAGTAGAGAAAATGAATGATAAAACTAATGCAGAGAGAGAAGGAGAGAGAGAGAGAGAGAATACACTATTTGTTCTTTCCATCTTAAAAGGCTGTACATTTTTATTTGTTCATTGGCCTATCAATTTTAACCCAAACTTGGAGATTTTCCTCAGGCCATTTTGCAAAATGGGATAAAAATAGAATTATAATATTGTAGTGGCATACAGGCACAGATAGAATGACATAACCAACATCAATTTTCAAAGTTATGTGCTACATTGTCACATACATTAGGATGATTTTGGTTGCAATAAGCAGAAAACTGAAATCAAAATGACTTAAGCAACAGGGTGCTTATTATTTCACATAACCAAATATCTAGAGGTAAGTTGGCTCCACGCATTATTATTTCAATTGTTCAATGCTTTTGTCATGGACCCAGGTTATTAGTGTTATATCTGGTAGCTCCTCTCAAGGTTATAAAATGGTTGCAGTAGCTCCACCATCACTTTTTGGTACACCAAAGTTCAGAGGCATAAAAGTGTTTATATTTCTTGTTTCCCTTTTTAAGATTTAAGCAACATTTGCCAGATATATCCCCCTCCCCTCGACAATTGACCACAAGATTTCCTATCACATCTCACTGGCCAGTCACTGGCCAGAATGGGTTGGTGGTGAAATCACAGTGTTTGGATTTATCAACTTAAGAGTCACCCACTGATGCTAGGGATGGAGCCACCCTTCTCTAAAGCACTGAAGTACCATGTGGAGGAGTCAAGTAGCCATATCCTCTTTAAGATGAAGAAGGGGAAAGTCTCCTACAGAGGCAATCTGAACTAGATACTACAATCATTTTCTTGCATAAAAAAATACCAGTGGTATTCAAAGAGCTCACACACATTTCATTGCCATTTAGGATAATTCTGAACATGGGTGCCATGTTTACTCATTGCCAGAGAAGATAGGAATGCTCCAGAATGACTGGTGAGGGGAAGGAGCATGAGAGAGTGAGTGGCCCTGGGAGAGTTGGACAGAGGAATTGATTTAAAAAAATAAGAAATTATCAGAAAAAAATGCAGTAAGAAGCAGGGATAGAGTGATGTATGATGTAAATAGGATCTTTATCATAATCACCAAATGGAAATAAGGGCTAGTCCTGAATTCTAATGGAAGTGTTGAGCACACTTTCCAGTGCTAACCAGATATATTTTGACAGACAACCTACATAATAGGAGAAAATATTCACATGTTATACATCTGATAAAGGGCTGATAACTAGAATGTATATAGAACTCAGGAAAATCAGCAAGAAAAAATCAAACAACCTCATTAAAAAGTGGGCAAAAGACATGAACAGAAACTTTTCAAAAGAAGACAGACTAATGGCCAAAAAACATGTGAAAAAATGCTCAAAATCTCTAATCCTCAGGGAAATGTGAATCAAAACCATAATGAGATATCACTTACCTCCAGTGAGAATGGCCTTTATCAAAAAGTCCCAAAACAATAAATGTTGGTGTGGATGCGGAGAGATAGGAATACTCATACACTGCTGGTGGAACTGCAAACTGGTACAACCTCTGTGGAAAGTAATATGGAGATACCTCAAAGAGGTACAAGTAGAACTATCATGTGATCCTGCAATTCCATTACTGGACATCTATCCAAAGGAATAAAAGACATCTTATAAGAAAGACATCTGCACTCAAATGTACAGCAGGATAATTCACAATTGCAAAGATGTGGAAACAACCCAAGTGCCCATCAATACATGAGTAGATTAATAAAATGTGGTATATGTATGCCATGGAGTTCTATTCAGCCATAAAAAACAATGGTGATATAGCACCTCTTGTATTATCCTGGATGGAGCTGGAGCCCATTCTACTAAGTGAAGTATCCCATGAATGGAAAAATAAGCACCACATGTACTCACCATCAAGTTGGTATTAACTGATCAACACTTATGTGCACATATAGGAATAACATTTATCGGGTGTCAGGCAGGTGGGAAGGGCAGGAGGAGATGGGTATATTCACACTTAATGGGTGCGGTACATACCATCTGGGGGATGGACATGCTTGTAGCCCTCAC